>JADLZK010005122.1:0-28567 GCA_015847255.1 Hyparrhenia diplandra | reverse complement strand
TGACACCCGAAATAGTCCTATGCTATTTTTACTAACTTTGGCATGTCAAGAAAGTCATGAATATATTAATTTGGAGTGCAACGGCAAAGCTCAAGGATTAAAGACATTCAGCTAAAAATAGGGCCTGCTCCAGCAATGCATGCGCCGGACGCCGGGAGCCATGCAGGCCGCGTCTCGCGCTGAGCACATGGCGGCGTCGGTGCTGCCGCTTGCGCTTCCGGGCGCTGGGCGCCTCCTTTCCGGCGCCCGGCACGCATCCCGGTTGCATGGTCCTTTGGACCGTGTCCGCTTCGGCGCCTGGCGCGTCCGCATTCTTATTTCGGGCGTCCGCGCTGTTTTACGGAGATGCACGATTTCGTGACTTGTCCGAACCGGTCTCTTTCCTAATCGGTTTTGGTAAGTTTTGATGCTTGGAAACACATCTAAGGTGGTTCCTAAGGGGATAAGACCACCCCCTCTATATAATGAGAGGTTCATGGGACGATTTGATCTCATCTACATCCAATCGACAAACACATCTACTACCGTTTTGCTTGTAGGTCATCCTCTCCTCTACCATGCTGTTCGTCGACATTCTCCGCGCGAACTTCACCGGGCGTTCTAGGCGGCCTTGCCGGTCCTAGGGCAACCTCGCGTCGATCCCCTCCCGACGGGTCTTCCCGAGGTGCGTTGAGGTTCTCCGGCCGTCACCGAGCTCTACATCGGCCCTAGCGATCTCCCCGATCGTTCGAATCGCCGATCACGTTACGGTGCTCGCCGCTTCAAGGTTGATTGTAGCCTTCGTGGGCGTCCAAGGCCCTCCCGTGTGCTTGGGTGTGGAACCCTAGTTTCACGTCAACGAGATGACATGGTTGTTGCAATGAACATGTAATCTTGTAGCTATGAAAATAAATAACATCTAACCAGTTTTTTTAAATGATCCGATATAGACACAAGTGCGGCGAGCTTTTCCTTCGCCATAAAACTATGGCGGCACTAAGGTCGTTTCATTCCCGCCAATGCCATGCTTTGTTGTGGCGGCCCCCGCCTAAGGTGTTGCGAAGAAAACTGTAAGCCTAAGGGCGTCCGCAATGGTAATAGGTAGTGGTAGCTACGTAGTCGCCTGACGTGGAGGTGAGTGACAACAACAAAGACTATTTTATGTTATTGGACTCACATTCTCCTCTCACATGTTATTGGGCTACGTGAAATAGTCTAGCTATTTGCATGTAGCCAGTGACTACTCTCTCCTACTTTTTTCTTGTCACGTCATATCTAGATAGCCAAATAGCTAACCAGGCCGAAGGTGTGGCGAGAAAAATGAACCATAAAACGGGGATGCCAGTACAAACACCTACTACGTACTACATACTACTAGTAAGTAATTATGGCGGCCAGACTCGGTGGCATAGCAATTTGTGGTCAAGAACCAAACAGTTTCAAATTTTATTCCTAGTATCAACGAGTACAAAACCCCACTGTCATGCATCTATGAAGATGCAAGAATTGAATTGTGATGTTACAAAAAAAAGATGCGACCCGACCCACCACCTCCCGACCCCCTCCCTCCGAGCGACGGCGACGGCAAGACCGCCGCCACCACACAGCCCGACCATCCTACCACGTCCCCCTCAATCCAAGCGCCAGATCCATCACCCCGCCGCCGATCTATCGATCCATGGTGATTTCGAGTGCCTCTACCCGCCTCCTCGAGATCCCGGCCATTGTTGCGGCAACCGAGCTTCAAACGGCCGGCCACCTCCCCCCTCGCCGCCGGCCCGGCCAGCGCCGGCGGGCTCCTCCCCATCCACGCTGCCGCCAACGCGGCCGCCGGCGGATGAGCGCCCAGCGCGTCAAGGCGCAGGTCTCGCCCCGGGGTGGTGAGCCGCTGGACCGGCCGCCGTTGGAGGCCGCCGTCCACGCCGTGCCGCGAAGACACGCCGGCCGCGCCTCCCGGGCCCGCGCCGGCCGGCAAGCCAACGCCATGCCGCCGCTCGCCGCACCACGCCGCCGTTGAAGCCGCCGCAGCCGGCGTGTGGCTCGGCGGCGAATCCTCGCTTCGGGCGATGATGGCTTGGTGGAGGATCTCTCCGATGACGAAGACGATGAGGAGGTCGCCCAGCCATCGTCGTCTTCCCTCTCGCCGCACGCTGCACCTTTCTTCCCCCGGCCGGGCCGCAGTGGTAGGAACAAGTCTCGGCGCTGGAGGATGACCTCGGCAGCTCCGACGAGGAGGTCGCCCTCCGCCTCGTGACCGACGCAGCCCGCAAAGCTCTCCCAGCTACGGCGCGATACTCCGGCAACGCCGCAATGCGCAGCCACTTCGGTCATCGCTAGCCGCAAAGCGGAGGCGGCGCCTGCCGACGCAAAGGTGGCCGTCTGCCCCGCCGCTTGGGTCAGGCGGATTCCTGGCGCGACATCGCTTTGGTCCACGCGACGGCAACAAGACTCCGGTACACCGCCGCCTTGGGCCTCGGCGGGGGCATCGCCCGCGGCCCTCGACACGCCCGCCCTCAATCGATGCCGATGGCTTCCTGTGGGTTCGACGCCGCCGCCCCCTCATCATCCCGTAAGTGCGGCGCCCAAACGCCACCGCCCCCGTCCCGCCGGAGCTCAAGGACTCCGCTTCAATCGCCTTGACACGACCACGTTCTGCGCAGATGTCGCTCCCCCAACCTTCGCCGCCTCCGTTGTCGGGGTGTCGGCCATCCGCAAGGGCGTGCGGCAGGAGGGCCGCACGTCGTCTGCCCGCTCCCCCGGAGGTTCGGCGCCCGGTCTCCGCGGCCACGAGCCGTGTCGGAGACTCTCTCCCCGGCTCCTCGGCCCACGTCGCGGGTGGGGGCGCCCCCGCACACACGCCCTGTGGGGGGCATCGGCCGCGTCCCGCCGTCGCCGCCGGCGGCCAAGCAGCGCAAGCCTTCGAGGGCGCTTCGGCCTCGTCACCGACAGCAGCCTTTGTTGACCCGCCGACGCCACGGGCGACGGTGGGGCCCGTTACATGGGATGACCCAATGCTCGTTGAGCTCGCGGCCTCCATTGTTGTGCGCCCAACTACCTCCCCTCGGTGGGCGAGGCCGTGGCGGCCCCCGTGAGCATGGTGGCCACAACGTGCGTGGGTGCCCCTCCTTCGCCCACCGCCTAGGGCCCGTGGTCGACCGTGGGGCCGACTTGGTTGAGGCCGAGTTCGCCCCCCCACCAACGCCGTGTTGGACGCCGCTCCGTGCACCCCCAGCCTCGCCGCTAAGGGTTCGGGAGCACGCGAGCATGCGCCGCAAGCCGAGGTCGGGATGACCTCCCCGTGCCCGACGCCGGTGGCACCGGGTTGGTGGCGATGAAGATGGGTGCACCGCACACTCTTCGAGTCCGGCACGCGCCGACGGCCGACGAGTTCATAGCCGCTTTCAAGAGGCCGGAGCCATCCATACTCTCCACGCCGGTCTTGAGGAAAACGCGCCGCGCCAAGACGACTTCGTGCTAATGCCGAAACGCAGCGGCACGGCTCGCCAAAAGAGTGCGCCCAGGGCTCCATAAGCCCGAGGACCGTGCACGAAGAGTTTTGCTTAAGAAGATGGGGATCGAGGTCGAGGCCGAGCGTGAGGATGCGGTCTCCTTTTGCCGAAGCCGCAGTCCGCCCTCACGGGCCCCGACGTGGAGGTCAACATGGAGGCCATGCGTGTCTTCCCTTCTGCGGGAAAGAAGCGGCGCATCGGTGCGACGAGAGCGCGTGTGGTCTAGTCGCGACATGGTTATCTTGTAATCGCTTACGGGTTCCTTCCAAAGAGTTAGGTTTCTTGCCTTCGTTGTGTTGTTGTGTTTTTGTTTTGTTTTGTGGGCTGATGTCCGCTCGGCATCCCGGCTTAGCTTGTATTTGGATTTGGTTTTCCTCCTCTTAATGAAATACGGGTGAATGGCCCGATCGCGAAAAAAAAAAAAAAAAAAAAAAAAAAAAAAGAATTGTGATGTTACAGATGGATGGGACGTGGGGTGGCTGCCAGCTAGTCCTATTCTCATCTTTCCACTGTCATGCATCTCCTCACTTGTTCTAGGGGCATGTGCAACTCTTTGGACGCGAGAGCAACCAAAGGCCTGAATAGAGAACTACGGAGAAATGACCAATTGGATGTTGAGACACTATGGTAAGAAAACTAGAACAAAAGTATACCATCCGTCTCTAAATAAATATTGTTTGCTTTTCAGAGAAATAATTTTAATTAATTTTATATTTAAAAATATTAATACCTATAATATAGAATTAGTATCATTGAAAAGATATTTGAATCTAGTTTTTAACAAAATTATTTGGAGGCACAAATGTTGCATGTTTTTACTACAAACTAAGTCAAACTTGTGGCACGCCTTTTCAACGACGACACTTATTTAGGGACGAGAGAGTATTTCCACGTAAAGATGAAACTATCCCTCGGTTTTCAAGAAACACATAATTATAGGAAGTATGCCGGTCAAATTATGTCAACTTTAACTAAGTTTATAGCGAAAAGTATTAGTATTCATGTCTCAAAATCAATTTATAACGGTACTTATTTTATCTTATAAGTGTTAGTATTTTTCATATAATTTTAGTCAAGTTCGAGATGTTTGACTATTCGGATGTGAGAATTGCATGGAACATGTAATGAGTAAAAATAAAAATAGAGTCGTTTGGTATGGTTCCATTTCACTACTAAAGTCGTTTGTTATCCTTTAGCTCCATATGATAACTTCATTGTGGTGCTAGCGCCCGTTTTTGTAAATCGCTTTGGTAAAAACAGCTCCACTATTAAAATATGCTATCACAGATTGCCACATAGGATAAGATAGAGCTGAATAAAAATACTATTTTTTGGCTCCATCATATCTCAAAACAGTGAGAGAGCATAATTTAAGGGGTTTCTTGACACAAGATATTTTGTTTTACCTTATTTAGCACAAAAACAGCTCCAAACGACTATCGAAGCTGCTAAAGAAGCCGTACTAAAGTGGGGCCTCTCCCAATAGATGTTGAGCGAGGAAAAAAAAAATATTTGTAATGTGAGATAAAGTAATTTTATTTTCTAGATAAGAGCTAGTAAACCCGTTGCAACAATTTATGCTGAGCATTTCTCTCTCACGTACGTGGCGGCAGGTGCATCGACGGACCGTACATGTACAAGTCATGTAGCCGCGTCCTCTCGATGAAATACGAGGCATATATGCCTGCTCGTGAAAAAAAAAGTCATGTAGCCGCGCATCTCGATTCTCCAATAATAAACTCTTGGCAGGTTCAAAATATATAGAAATAATATAAATTAATATTCATATTTGGGATATGTTTCACGATCAATCTAATAACACTTAATTTGTATTATAAATAATAAAGTTCAGTATTTTTTTTTATAAATGTTTAGTTAAATTACCTTTTTTACTCAAACAAGACAATTCGGCGATGGACGTTGTTTAGGCCAAGCGATTCTAGCGCTTGGCTTTGTTGTAACCACGCGATCGTAATTTATAGTGCTAGACTCTTGCCCTAGCTTATCGACGTTCTTGGTTGGTCCTGTACGCTGCTGCCTTGCCTGCAGGTGTGGAACAGGCAGAACTCGTCAATGTTACGAACTTTGAAAATTCCTATTGTCTTAACGAAAAACAGGTTTATGGCTTATTCGTGAAAAAATGTAATTAGCTCATAGCGTTTGAGGATGCTATATGTATCTCCGTTTTCCTTGATCACTCTTTTTTTGTGTGTGTGTCTCATGCCTTTTCCCTCCGTAATCTTCATCAACGGTAGATGTAAGATGTAGCTGTAGCTGGATACTGCTCCTCAGTCCTGCCTCCTAGTGGTCAGAACCAAGGCCTTGTTTAGATGGCTAAAATTGGAACCGAATGTCACATCGTATAATCGCAAAGACGTTTCATTTGTTAGTGGTAAATATCATCCTACCATGGAGAACTAGAGCTCAAAAGAATCGCCTCATGCAATGTACATCTAAATCGTGTAATTAGTTATTTTTTTTATCTACATTTAATACTCCAAACATATATCTTTTGGTGATTTAATGTGATGTGATAGAAGAAAGTAGGGAAAAGGTTAAAATTCTAGCCATCTACTCCCTCCGTCTCAATTTAAGTCAACATCTGGAATTCAAAAAAATCTCAAAATAAAAGGCTTCATGCATCCGAAGCATAGCAGTGCTGGCCTTGCTAGTACCTGCAGTCTGACGAAACAGTGTTGTGCAGTACAATAAAAAAATTGCCACACAAAGAAAGGCAGCCAACATGGGTTACGTGGAAGGCTATGGGCCACTCGTTCCCTCGTTGGTTCCCACCGGACTCCTCGTTCAAGCCTGTTCAGGCCTGACGGCAAATGTGTGAGCGCCACGTCATGGCTTCCCTCCACTGGTTCTATCTACGGGTTCGATCATTCTCTCGATGGCTCCCGTCACCGCTACCATGCTCACGCCGATGTCAGGCAACTTTACAGGGGCAGTTTGGTAATTTTACCTTGGCCTTGGTTTGCATGACCATTCCTAAGAGCACCCGCAGTGTGGAGAAGCGAGGTCGTTCCTATAGCGGGTCCCGCCGGTGACAAGACGCGTCCTGATCATGAGCCAACAATGTATCGATCCGACTTCGACTCTTTCGCGGGCCCACGCGGTAAAAAAAAAACAGATCGGTCGTTTCTTCCGTTTCTTCCCACAATCTTCTTTCTCATTCTTCTTCTCGTATCTTCCGCCGAGTCCTCGCCAGATCCAGCGCTCCGTCCGTTTCCCCGGCCCTCCCCTTCTCGAGGTCGAGCACGCTCGGGGTCTGGAGGCCGCACCCTGGCGGCGCTGGGGAGCTCTTCACCTGCACGTCCGGCGGCGAGCTCTGGAGGCCGGCGGTGGCTCGCAGCGGCGCGGCGAGCGGTGGCTCGTGGCCCCGGTGGCGGCGCACGAGGGCGCTCTCCAGCAGCTCTTCTCTCCGCTTCACAGTGGTTCAAGGTCCGACGAGCAGTGGCTGGATGGCAGCGCTGCGCCATGGGGTCACGGCGACCGGGCAGGGAGAGGGGGGATTCGGGGCCAACGACGGAGCTGGCTTCAGGACGGAGAAGCAACGAAAGGAAAGAGAATCCTGCAGCTCACCACCGCCCTGTCGTCCTCCACCGGCGGCGCCGCCCTGCCCTCCTCCACTGGCGGCTGCAGCGTCCATTGGAGGGCTCCGATCTGATGCGGCTCGGAGCCCGCCACCGCCGCCCCATCATCCGTTGCCCGGAGCTCCCAACGGGCAGGCCTGGAACGCCACGCACCAGACGAAGATCTAGCGCCTGGAATCCGGGCCACGCGGATCGCGACGCTCGTGTCGTCCGCGTCCGCCGAGCGCGACGAGCTCCGGCGGCACAACCACTCCTTCCTGCTGCTCCTCCACCACGGGCAGCACTGCGCGAGGACGGCTCAATTTCGGTGGTTCCGCGGGAGTGTCAACGGCAGGAGAGAGAGCATGTTTTCTTCCCTTTCTTTTTTCACTCGAACCGAATTCGATACAAGGGAGCAGGTTCGATATCGAACCGATGCCGCAGTGTAGAGCACCAGGTACGATAGATGCATTAACTGCATCGCACCGTCTTCGACCCGCACACTGCGGGTGCTCTAAACGTTGAGATATTATAAGACGGAGGGAGTAAACAAGGCCCAAAGCAAGGCTGCTGCTTGTTCAAACCGCAGGACAGCTGCTGCCACGCAGCACGCAAGCGCCAGTCACTTCGCAAACACTATCGTCTCTGTCCCAAATGCGAACGAACCAACACTCCCAGCACCCTGCCAAGTGCTACGCCAAAACAAGCGCTACTACTCGGCTTAGCTCGCATAGGACCGAGCTCAGAAAAGGGCTGGAAAACGACGCCGCGCACTGCAGCTGATATCGATGCGTCGACGCCAGAGCACGACCGACTAGAGATTGGCTGCGCCAAAAGGGAGGGGAAAAACTGAAAAAAGAAAACTTGCAAGCATATTCCGGTGGCAAGAAACGAGGGCTGGCCGGCCGGTCGTCGGGCGTCGGTCAAACGAACACAGGCGAGGGCGAGGCAGCTCCTGCAGACGGAGAAGGTCTGTGCTGTGTGCCTGTGTGGGTCTCCATGCCTGCCGCTGCTCTCGTATGGAGTATGTTCCGGGAATGATGAACCAAGGGCCCCGGCAAACAAAACCCCTGTGGGCGTGTTAAAAGCCAACCAGGGTGGCTTTTGAAGACTCCCTCCCAGCAATTCTGATTCCACACAGCTTGCTTGGATTTTAGGAGGGAGATCAGAGCACGCAATTGCCAGAGAGAGGAAAGAGCATTTGTCTGCTTCTTTTTCTTGCTATCCAACTTCTTTTGGCATGCCTTGGATTTGCAGTGAAATGCTTTCATATATATACTCATCAAATTAGACAAACCTTGAAGATTGGTTTTGTGTACAAATCATGTAGAGACTGAAATAATGAAATATCGTACATTAATGTACAAACATTATATGACGGGAGTTAGGGCAAATTAAAGTAGTTTCAGGTCCACATATGCCGCTGTACCCTTTGCGATTCAGTGCGCGTCATTCAGAACTAATTGAATACGGACTCCTGTTTTGCCATAAGAAGTGGGAGTACCTGCGCCAGCAGTTCCTCATTGGAAGAACAGCTGATGAGTTGCATAACTAGTAACTACCCCATTGATTTTTACATCTCATGCATAAACCGGCCGCAGGTACTCGCATAAGTATGCTTAAAAGTCCATCTGTCCATGCCATTAAGCCTCACACTTGCCCTTTACAGGTGTGCAGATTTTTAGCATGTTTGGCAAGTGGATTACTGGATCGGTATCAGATCAGATCAGATCATCGTGCTCCTGTAACCATAAAGCGATCAGTACCTAGTACCAAACCGAGGCCCACTGTCAGCAGCTCCTCTCCAGCTGACCCGGCCAGCAAAGGTGACACCGCAGGCCGGCCCAGGAACCCAAGGCCCAAGAAGATGAATCCGAAATACTTTGGTCATCAGTGGAAGGCATAAGCGCTTGCACGCGCTCTCTGGCTACGGCCCTGTATTCGTTAAATAGACAGGCACCCGATGGGGAAGGATATCATGTAAACAGACAAGTTATTTCATATGCAATATTCATCCGCCATCGTTCTAGCTTTCTTCTTCTTCTTCTTCCCCAAGCCAACTCTCTAGAAATTCCCCATTCTCGCTTCCTCCTTCCGATTTCCCGCTCGGTACCTCACATCCGGTATCAAAGACACCGTCCTTGGCACCAACCTCTGCGCCGCACTTGTACTCCATCGGTGGTTTGATTCAAGCGATTTGGTCGGTTCTTCATCGTGTTCGCCCCCGCAATCGCGACCGAGCGGATGCACCCGTAATTCCAGTCTACGAATCCCACTTGTGGCCGTGCGCGCGACGATCTGGAGCCAGCATCTCACGAGCACTTCACCCGCCGCCAGAAAACACCTCGGCGTGATGGATCCAACTCACAAGGCTGCCGCCGACGGCATCGCGCGTTTGGAGAGCCGCCGACACCATGGAGGAGAAGATGGACTGTAACAACCTCGCCAAGGCCCCCGGCCCTCGACATCCTGGAGGACGCAGGCAAGGTGTTCGATGAATGGCGCCCGAAGATTAACTCCGACATCGACGACCTGCGCTGCGAGATCGGGCCGCCTCTCGTCCCGCTGCCGGAGGCCCGGAAGATTTCAAACTTCCCGAGCGTTCTATGGTGGCCGGTCCGTCGAGGAACCAGTGTCCATGGCGCCACCCCTTCCATGCCGTTCTTTGAAGCCGGCCGGTCCGCACCGCCTCACCGACCGCCGCTCGCCGATGTTTCTCAGAAGCCGCAACCTCCTCCCAAGTTCCGCACCGCGCTCCCTCTCCAACCATGAAGCGGAGTCACCACCACCTCTACGAGGCCATCTCGGTCTCCATGGTGGCCCCGAGGTCGCCCCGCGCCCATCTGCGGGAACCGCGGCCAACTCGCCCAGCGGGCACCACGTCGGTCAGGGTGGCTTCGGAGTGGTTACCACTCTGACGCCACCAAATCACCAGGGTACGTTCTTCTACAATCCCCCTTCTCGTGTCCATTTCCTAGAGCATCACACTACCCTCGCCCACCACCGCCTCCGCCTCCAACACCCAACCATCACCTTCCACCACCACCACCACAGCCTCCTCATCCCAGCCACCCCATTCCACCACTGCCCTTCCACCCTGAGTCCACTCATCATGGGAGTTACCGTGGTGATCACAACACTAAGCTACCCAAATTTGATTTCCCAACCTTTGATGGTGAGCACCCCAAGCTGTGGATTAAACAAGCCATACACTACTTCAAGTTGTACCGAGTAGAGTCCGAGTTGTGGATACAGGCCTCCACTATGCATTTTCGTGGCAATGCTAAGCGCTGGTTGTCTGCCATTGAGGATGAGTTGGAGTCGGTTGATTGGCAGGAGTTCTGCTCACGACTGCTGCTGCGTTTTGCACGCGACGAACATGAGTTGTTGGTTCGCCGTTTTTTTTCCAAACCATGGCGGGTGCGTAGATGAGTAGTACGACCGACCGCTCCCACTTATCGATGAGCTCACGGCCTATTCCAAAACCACGAACCGGCCCATTACATCCAAATAAGCTATATCGATGGCTTACGCGATGACATTAAGGTCGTTTTATTGGTTCATCGTCCTTCTACTCTGGATACTGCTTGTACTCTCGCCAAATTGCAGGAGGAGGCGATGGGGGCTCAGAAGCGGCAGTTCAGGCGCTATGATGGGGTACCACCTTCCAAGCCGGCATGGACAAACCCTCCTCCCTTGCCGTTACCTCCACGGCTGGAAGGAGATGACAAACGCCCAATGATTGATGACAAGTTCAAGGCTCTTCGGGAATCACGGCGTGCTCGGGGGGCTCGCATGCGTTGCGGTGGCAAATGGGCTCGCGGTCACAAATGTTCCGAAATAGTTCAGCTCCACCTCGTCCAAGAACTGTTGGATATATTTCCAGAATACACTAATGAAGGTGAGCCCGAGCCTCCAACCCCATCCGATTCCCGTTTATGATGCACCCGTCGGTAGCATCATCAGGCACCGCTTCCCGTACTCACTGTGTTTGCAAGGTGATATTCGTGGTCGTGCTCACAATTCTTATTGACTCGCAGCAGCTCCCATACCTTTCTCGGTGCTTCGTGGTCGACAAAGATTTCGGCATTGAACCATCGCTACGGCCGATGCAAGTTCAAAGTTGCTAATGGTAGTATTTTGACATGTGACTCCCGTATTCCTTCGCTCTATGGTGCGTGCAAGGGTATCGGTTGTCTCGATTTGAAGTCGCATTGTACTGCCTAGTTATGACATGATACTTGGGCTCGATTGGTTGTCATCATTCAGCCCTATGCAGGTGGATTGGGCAAATCAGTGGATGGTGATTCCTTATAGAGGTTCTTCTGCAGTGTTGCTGGGTAGTCATCCTACTCTTCCAGTTGGCTCCTTAATTCAGCTCGGTTTGTTGCAAGACCCTTCCAAGTCAACACCCCCGATCGTTATCGATCCCGAATTACAAAGAACTCGAAGGAGTATGAGCACATTTTTCAACCACCAATTGGTTTACCTCCACCAAGAGCATGTGACCACTGATTCCATTGATCCCCGGTGCACAACCCGTGTTTGTTCGGCCTTTACGGATATGCTCCTATCTTGAAAAATGAAATTGAGAAGCAAGTAAATGATATCTTTGAATCGGGGAATCATTCAACCCGACCATAGTGCCTTCGCTTCCCGGTCTTGCTTTGGTCAAGAAAAAGGATGGTTCATGGCGGTTTTGCATCGATTACCGTCGACCAATGCCATTACGCTTAAGGGCAAGTATCCCGTGCCTATCATCGAAGAGCTATTGGATGAACTCTCAGCGCCGCATATTTCTCTACCTTGGACCTTCAAAATTTGGTTTCCATCAAATTCGCATGAAGGAAGGGGAAGAGTTCAAGACGGCCTTTCAAACCCATTGTGGTCGGGTTCGAGTTCAAGGTCATGTCGTTTGGATTGACAGAGAGCACCCTAAGTACATTTCAAGGTGCTATGAACTCGACACTTTGCTCTCTTGTCTTCGCCGGTTGCCCTTGTATTCTTCGACGACATCTTGATATTCAATCGCACTTATGCGAGCATATGCAAAGATCTCCGTCTCGTGTTTGAGCTACTGGCACGAGATAATTGGACCTTGAAGATGAGCAAGTGTTCATTTGCCCAGACCAAGATCGCTTACCTCGGGCACGTTATCGCTTCGTGGGTGTCGAAGATCGACCCATCCAAGCTTGTCGCCATTGAAGCTTGGTCGCCTCCAACATCCGTCAAAAGAATTGCGTTCCTTCCCGGGTTTGGCTGGCTACTACAGGCGCTTTGTCCGCCATTTCGGTGTCATCTCCAAGCCCCTAACTGCTCTACTTAAGAAACACGTCCTGTTTGTGTGGACCTCTGATCACGAGTCGGCATTTCAAGCATTGAAAACAACATTGAGCAACTCGCCAGTGTTAGCATTGCCAAACTTCAACAAGCCTTTCGTCATTGAGACTGACGCTTCGGACTGCGGCGTGGGCGCTGTTCTCATGCAAGACGGTCACCCCATTGCATTCCTCAGTAAAGCTCTAGGCCCTAAGACTCGTGGCCTCTCCACATACGAAGGAATTTATGGCAATTTTATCGGCGGTCAAAGAAGGGCGCTCTTATCTGCAGTTTCAGGAGTTCACGATTCTAACTGATCAACGAAGTTTGACTTTGTTGGGGGATCAACGGTTGCATACACACTGGCAGCAACGAGTGTTCTCCAAGTTGCTCGGGCTTACGATCTGGGATCGTGTACCGAAATGGGTTCTACCAACCGTGCTGCCGAGATGCGATGTCTCGCCATCCATCTCCTCCTCGGTGTGTGCGGCAATCTCTACGTAGCTCCCACTTGGTCTACGGGCCGGTTCGAGGCTAGTTACACGGATGATGCCTTCTCTACCTCCCTCCTCTCCAAATTGGCATTGGATGGTGCTGCTGTGCCCCACTACACCTTACAGTCTGGTCTCTTACGCTACAAAGGCCGTATTTGGGTGGGAGCTGATTCAGATTTGCAGCGTCGATTGATCTCTGAATTCCATGGTTCAGCCTGGGGTGGTCATTCAGGTGTGCCAGTGACATATGCTCGCCTCAAACATTGTTTTGCTTGGTATGGCATGAAGACACCGGCAAAGGTTTTGTGCAATCTTGTTCCATTTGCCAAAGAATCCAAGTCCGAACGTGTTAAGAAGCCCGCCTCCTCCAACCTCTCCCCCGTTCTCGACTCGGCAGGCAAGTGGTGTCCATGGACTTTATTGAAGGCCCGCCCCTTTCATCTTCGTACAATTGCATCCTCGTGGTGATCGACATGCTCACAAAGTATGGACATTTCATTCCTCTTCGCCACCCCTTCTCGCCTATCGATGTGGCGAAGCCTTCTTCCACTTTCGCCATCCGTCATCATGGGTTACCCGCCAAAATGGTGTCCGACCGTGATCGTATCTTCACCGCAACTTCTCGGGATGACCTATTCCGTATTGCTGATGTACAATTGTGCAAAGTTCGTCTTATCACCCGAGTCCGATGGCGACGGAGCGAGTGAATCAATGTTTGAGACGTATCTTCGCCGCCGTTCACGCATGTCCCGTCAAGTGGAGTAAGTGGCTCACTCAAGCTGAATTTTGGTATAATACGTGCACCCATTCTCGCCATTGGTCGCCCCCATTTGAGGCCCTTTATGGTTATTCTCCACGACTCATGGTCGTTGATACCGCCGAGTCTCCACATGCTTTGAGGTGCAGCGTTGGCTGAATGGTCGTCTTGAAATGGATGCTCTTCTACAAAGAACACCTGCTGCGTGCCAAATCTCGCATGAAGAAACAAGCGTATATGCATCGGTCCGAACGTACTTTTTGCTGCCGTCGGCGACATGGTGTACCTCAAGTTACAGCCCTATGTTCAGACCTCCTTGGCACCACGAGCTCATCAGAAGTTGGCATTTCGGTTCTTTGGGCCATACAAGATCCTCGCCCGCGCTTGGTTCGGGCCACAAAGCCGGAGCTTCCCGCTCATTCCATGGTGCACCCGGTCTTTCATGTCTCGCAGAATCAAGAAGGTCGTGGCGCTCATCATCGTAGTACCTGCTACGCCCTCCGACTTTGAACCGTTTGGCTCGAACGCATATTGCGGACTTCCTCGCCAATCGGGGCCAAGACAGATCACTCAAGCTCTGATCAAGTGGAACAACCTTCCTCCAGAGCTCTCCACCTGGGAAGACCTTGATGCTGTGCGCCAGGACTTTCCCCGTGCCACTGCTTGGGGGCAAGCAGTGCCTAAAGGAGGGGGGGATGTCAGCAGCTCCTCTCCAGCTGACCCGGCCAGCAAAGGTGACACCGCAGGCCGGCCCAGGAACCCAAGGCCCAAGAAGATGAATCCGAAATACTTTGGTCATCAGTGGAAGGCATAAGCGCTTGCACGCGCTCTCTGGCTACGGCCCTGTATTCGTTAAATAGACAGGCACCCCGATGGGGAAGGATATCATGTAAACAGACAAGTTATTTCATATGCAATATTCATCTGCCATCGTTCTAGCTTTCTTCTTCTTCTTCTTCCCCAAGCCAGCTCTCTAGAAATTCCCCATTCTGCTTCCTCCTTCCGATTTCCCCTGCTCAGTACCTCACACCCACTTGTGCATGCATGACCAAGAGGATTTGATTCGTATGCAAAGCTTTTAGATCATGCATGGCCTGCGTACAACGTACAACTGATGAGAGCCAGGGTCCATATGCATGCCAAATCAATTGCTTCAATTTTGCGCTGGTCCTACGCCTCTCAAATTCTTTCTGATCGCAGCAAAAGTTGCTCGCAAGATCGAGCTAGTCCCTTGATGAATGAGAGGCATGGAACGTCCAGAAGGAGGGCCCTCCTCCATGGCAAAGATCTCCTGCGAAAGAGGATTGTGCCTAGCTTGTTGGTCTGGGAACTAAACCACTTCAAGTTGCAGGCTAATCTATAGTTGTTTAAGCATGCATGAGATGGAAAAATCTCTAACGCGTCCTTTCGGCGATGATGATGTTCGTTTGGTACAAACAAATCATCCCTTGTCCTTGCTAGTAGCTGCTAGCTGCTTCTTTTTTTTCCTACCATTGGCCCCATGGGAGAGGGAGACCCTACCAGATGTTCCCCTTTTCTACCTTTATCTAGGTTTCCTCATCTCCGACACCTCTTTTCTGCCTCACGTTTAAAACAGCCAGAAATTGCAGTGTTGAGTCACTAGTACCCCAAATAAAAGGACGCTTCCTATTTCCTACATTCACGGTTTACTTTAGCAAGATGTTTATTAATTATTAACCAGATCCAGAGCACAGAGCACTAAAGCTTATAAACTAGCTAGAAATAGATTTTTCAGAGTGATTCTGCTAAGTAAACCGTTAGAGATAGAGATCTACTTTTAAGGACAAATGAGTTAAGAGACCCGCTTCTGAACTATGTTGAATAAAAATCTCATCAACTAAAAAGTTTTCAGATCGTATCAACTTCTATAATTCTGTTATAAAAATTATTTGACCTTAGATGGGGCCGTGCTCTATTTCAAAGTTATTGTGCTCGGCGAGATCTAAAAACTTTATAGTTGGATTTTTCTTTTCATTTTAAGATTGTTTATACATGTCAAAATATTGATTTACAAGATTCATATATATAGTACAACTAGATGTTATCCTATAAATAGCCATGAGTGATTGTGTGGTCTGGTGGTAGGAGTAGAATACGTGAGGTTGCAAAAATTGAAAACAAGTGAAATTTCAAAGTTTTGAGTGGTTGAAAGATCCCTTATGATTTTTGGTAATTAAGTGACAACATTATCTCGACTAATAATGTACGATTGAGATAATAAATAGGAGATTAGTTCACATTAGATGATGCAATGAAGGAGCTTATTGCATATAGACATGGAGTCATGTGACCAAGGTGGTGAAGATCAAGATGAGGTTTGACATGATGAACCGGTTGTAAGTGTGAAGGGCAAGTCAAGGCAAGACTTGACGCCAACGGACCGACGTAACGGTGAAGAGCAAGTGAGGTCAAGATCGATGGACCAAGAGGGTCATATAATGATATGGAGTGGATCATATCATTCTTGATCGTGTTGATGCATGTGTTGCATCGGCACTTGGTGGAGATGGAGCGGAATGAGGAGCTTAGAGAAGTTTATGGCCGGGTTTAGGATACATAGTCGTACTATCAAGAGGGGCGATCTTGTTCGCATATCAGTCATCTAGTGCCACTTGTGCGATCTAACTTCACGATATGTTAGTATCGAAAGTGACGCTGTGAGCTCAAGTGAAAATCCTTTAAAAATGTTTGTGAAAATGCTAACACACATGCACATGGTGATTTACACTTGGTGGTGTTGGCACATTTGCAAAGGTGGTGGTGTTTGCAAGGTTGAGATGGGTTTGGGTCTCTCTCTCCCACCCCGAGCTTGCGAGGAGGCATTCAACGCTTTTGGAAAAAAAAAAAAATGAAACGCTTATTTTCTATTGTCCTGGATGCAATTTGTTGGTGAAAACATGTTATCCCTAGAGCAAGTTGGTTTACTTGTTGGCTAGCATGTTTGTACGAAAATGGAGAAGAGTTTGGCGTTGGTGGTCTTGCTACAGAGGCAGTGGATGCTGTGACAGAGGCAACGAACGCACCGTGGTCACGTCCGTCGGTCCCCGACCCGCTCTAGCTTGGTCGCGTGGAGTGCTAGCGTGCACAACGACACGAGCGGTCGTGTCCACCGGTGGATGCGTCCGCTGGTGGTTTTGTCACCGCGGACCTTTCTATTGTGTCACCGACGCCGCGAGGCCGGAGGCGTGGACACACCAACTCCTAAGTCCGCTGGTCCTCCGCCAGCTTGGCCATTGGGCGCGAAAGTGAGCAGCAAACGCACGGACGAGGGTCCAATGCTGCATCCATTAGTGGCCCGCGTGGCGGCGAGTGCCGTTGGTGGCGAACGACCGCCGTTTGAAGGTTCGCCACGTGGATGGCGGAGGTAGCGGACGCGGTGCACGCGCGTCAGCCGCTGGGTCCCGCCTCGGCGTCCGTTGGTCCCGCAATGACGGGTTTGGAAGAGAAAGAAGACTAGTTTTCGGGGGAGGCTTATAAAGAGACTCTTGCTCGGGCTTGGCTGTGTGTTCAATACACTTGGGCCTTGGTGTCTTGTATTGTGGTGCTAGAGAGCCCTTCCACTCACTTGTGATTGACATAGTTCATCCAAATCAAAGTGAGGAGTGATTCTAGTGCATTTGCATTGAGAGATCGCATTTGTAGCACTAGGTGGTCGTGTTGCAAGCCGGTGCGCTTGTTTCTTTTGGAGGTTTTGCCACCTCCTAGGTGGCTTGGTGGTAAAAGACTCCGTTGAAGCACGCAAGGGAGATTATGCGGTGCTTCGGAGGAGGATTTGTGAGAGGTTCGTGCTCACCTTGCGGGGATCGTGAAGAGCAACGCTACTTGAGCGTGTCGTTGAGTACCACCCTTGGTGTCTTGGAGAGCCACGAGGGGCCAACTGGCGGAGAGCCGTCTAGTCCAAGAACTATCGAGGTGTTGGTCGACACAACGAGGAGTAGGAGGAAGTTGGCAAGCTTCCCGAGACCTCGGTATAAAATCACCGGTGTCATCTTGTGGCCACACTTGGCGGTGGTTTGCATTCTCTTGATCATAAGCTTTGTTCTTACATTCATATTTATATCTTGTGCTTGCCATGTTTTTGATCGCGGGCTATGAGAAATAGCGTCGGGCTTTTCTGGACGCTATTTGCCGCCATAGCCGCGCTATAGCGGCAGCTATGCGCGATAGCGGCAGCTATCGCGCGATGGCGCCAGACCTACTACCGCCGCTATAGCTCAATAGCGTGGAAATAGCGTTATAGCGGCGCAATAGCGTGAAAATAGCGCACTTTAGCGGTGCAATAGCGGCGTTATAGCGCTAATAGCGTGGAAATTGACAATAGCGTTGCGGGCGTTTCAATTGGCGCTATAGCGCTATTTGTTTCGTGGTGTGCTCGTGATTGAGAGGTAGCTCTTGCAATTAGTAGCTTGTGTAGCTTTCTAATTGTCTTCTTACTTTTGTAGCTTGAAGTAGTGTTGTTGTGACTATCTTGGTTGTGCGGCTTTGTTTAGTTATTTTACTTAGTTTGTGTAGCTAAGTAATTTGAGTCAAGGTTAGGCATGTGTCGCCTTGTCCATTGTGAATCTAGTGAGCTTAGGTTAGCTTTGTGCTTTTGCTTATTAGAATTGTGTAGGAGCTCACCATTGGTTGAAGTACTAGTATATAGGTTTGTGTAACCTTGAAATAGAATTGGTTAGGAGCTCAAACTAAGCTTGTCACCTCATTTACCTTACGTTAGGATCTTTTGTGAGAGTATTAGTTAGAGGGTGAAGTCTTGGCTAAGCAAATAGTTTAAATTCGCATTATATTGATTAGACGACACAATTAGTTTTAGAAAGGACTATTCCCCTAGTCCTCGTCTCGATTCTTTAGTAGGAGTCATTTTTTGTTTTGCTTATTTTTTCTCCTAAATGTTTTTTTATATAAAAAAAGTTAAGTTTATTGGTAAGAACGGTTAACTTAAGTCAACCGCTCTGAAAATCGAAATTTAAGGGCGGTTAGGGGTGATCTTAAAACCATCTAAAAATAATTTACCTTTTAATCTTTGTCATTGTACGTATCGGTTTTGCTAACACGACCGTGAGTAAAAAACATTTGTGCGGTTAGGAGTAAAAAACATGTGCAGTACTAGTGAGTTTTTTTTGGACAGTTGCGTGCTAGTGAGCTGGATGTGATGTGGGCATTCAAACCCTTGTGCATGGTGGTAAATGAAAGCGATCCGAGTGGAAATTCTGTCAATGCCTCGTCGTGCAAGGCAGAGTGGTGCAATGGAGTTTGGATTTTTGGTCGTGTCAATATATTAAGCCATTCAAATAGCCCTCGTACTCCGTATACCTTGCTGCCACCAGATGGGCCATGGATCGCGTGGGGCCAAAAAGTAAATCAGGGTGTTGTGAATGTGATGTGATATGCAGCCGACAACTAGAGATCAGAGTGTCTGCCTCAACAAAAAAAAAAAAAAAAAAAAAAAAAAAAGAGATCAGAGTGTTAGCTAAGGACCTAAGGTTGATTATATTCTCACGAGCCACGTTTTCTATACCTACTATTAAAGAGAGAAAATTTCTACCTCCATCCTATTTTTCTGTCTGCCTGTTACTTACGCGCGGTTCCGGTCAATTATTTCGCTCGGTTCCGTTCCTACTCAAATCCATTGTATAAACAAATATATCCCGCTCGGTTCCGGTTTGTTATCTTGCTCGGTTCCGTTCCTTTCTCAATCGCATCGTATATATATATCGGTTCCGGTTACTTATCGTATATACATATCAAATCCATATATATCAGTTCCGTTCCGGTTACTTATCGTATATAAGAAGTACATATCAAATCCACGGTCCCGCTCGGTTCCTTATTGTTGCTCGGTTCCAATCCATCGTAAAGCAAGAGATTTACAGATAGCTTCTCCTTCATGGACGCCGGCCGGCGAGCATGCCCCGCCACGTCCGCTACTGCATAGGCCATCACCATCACAGGGCAGCTGACGCAAGGTAGGATTGACACCATGCTCTACGCTGCTCGGCGGGGCTCGTCGCGGTCCGCGTCGCGAAGGACATCGCCGATCGAGAACAACCGCGGTGCCCGCGTGCTGGTGGCCTGCGCCCACGCTGCGCTCCTCAGCTTCGGCGTGCCGGACGAGTCCCAACTCAACGTGCTCGTCACCACGGCGCTGTTCGCCGACGGCGCGGGCGCGGTCATCGTCGGCGCCGACCCGGCTCTGCCCGTAGAGCGCCCCATCTTCCACTTCGTGTCATCGTCACAGGCAACTCTGCCGGGGACAGAACGTACCGTGGGGATCAGCCTCAGCGAGAGTGGCGTCGAGTACGGCGTTTCCATGGAGGTCTCGACCCTTGTCCGCGACAGCGTAGAGCAATGCCTGGTGGACTCGCTGGCGCCGCTCGGCCTCGCGAACGCGAGCGACGGCTGGTCCGTGGTGCTCTTGGACAGCTACGAGGCCGCCTTGGGTCTGGAGACAGGGAAGCTCGCGGCTAGGCGGCACGTGCTGGCCGAGCACGGCAACATGGTTGGGCGCGACGATCATCTTCGTCCTCGACGAGATACGGGCGGGCGGCGGCGGCGCCAAGATGGTGGGGAGCAAAGGGAGAACTGCAGGTGGGGGATCATGTCGGGACTTGGGCCGGGACTTACGGTCGAGACTATAGTTTTTCATGCTGCCGGCCGCCAGAAAGAAGAGTAGCTTATGATATGATCACCGCTTCATATACGAGATAATGCATATACTAATAATAAAAGGAAAAGGAGGTGTCCAAGCAATAAAATTTTACAAACGAAACAGAGGGTCACAATTGTTATGTAGCCATTCTTCTTTATATGAGGTCAATATTTGTGCAAACGTGTGGGACATGCTTGCCGACGAGGATTCCGGCGACAATGAGGCGACCAAGAGACGTGAGAGCGGCGGGATCAAGTTGGCCAACACAAACGTATGGGACATGCTTTCCGACGAGGATCCCGACGACAATGAGACGACCAAGTTTGAGAGGGAGACCAAGGACAGGGA
This sequence comes from Hyparrhenia diplandra, assembly GCA_015847255.1. Lineage (NCBI taxonomy): Eukaryota > Viridiplantae > Streptophyta > Magnoliopsida > Poales > Poaceae > Hyparrhenia > Hyparrhenia diplandra. The sequence continues at coordinate 7,913 of JADLZK010005122.1, read as the reverse complement.
AGCCACGAACATGGTTGTGACGGCTTGCCGGGCGGCGGATCATGCTTGCCGATAAAGTTCCCGACAACAATGAGGCGACCGAGACTAGAGAGGGGGCCAAAGACAGGGAAACCATAGAATACGTGACACCGAGAAGGCGCTGGCGGCGGCGTACGCTTCGAGGCCGCCATCGCCCATCGGCGGCGCGCAGAGCAGCGCCCGGCGTCTTTGCCATGATGCACGGCGGCGATCGAAGAAGGCACGGAACGATCGCAGCAGGAAGGAGAGGAAGAAGCGCAACAGACGATAGCGGTGGCCAATGGCGAAGATAAATTGTACAACAAATTATGTATCCCGTTGCAACGCACGGCATATTTGCTAGTAAAAAATAAATTATAGAAATTCTCTGAAATAAAAAGTATATGACTTTATATGTTTATTTATGAGTTATTGCGATATCTTTATTTTTTAAATTTAACCATTTCATTATTATCTTTTATTAGATTATTTTTTTAGTTCAACATTATAACTTAGTTCTAGTCTAGCCTAGCCGCTGATCAATCCTACATGCTAGGTCAATGTAATTTCTTGTCTCAATACACAAAAGGACATTGTTTTTAAATTCTCTTGGGCCTTGTTTAGTTCATAAAAATTTGTAACCCAACTTCAGAAGTTTTTTCACACTCTCTACATCACATCACATTAAATACACTAAAATACATATGTTCGGAGTATGAAATTTAGGTTAAAAAAAAAATAACTAATTATACAGTTTAGATGTACATTACGAGACGGTTTTTTTGAGTCTAGTAACCCATGGTAGGATAGTATTTACCACAAACAAACAAAATGTGCTACAGTGTCCAAATTCTAACTTTCTGACATTTGTCAGCCAACTATTATAAATTTTTGCCAACTAAACAAGGTCTGGTATGGTCGTATCTCATTTTCATTTTCTTCCAAATTCGCTTATGTTCAATAATTCTGATGGTAAACACATCCTATCTTTTACTTCATTCATTTTCTTTGATGCCAAACACTATAGTCGTTCATACTAACTTCATATCTTGGTCAGACATGAAAATGGGTCTTTTGCCCATAGTGATTTTGCACATGGCCATAGGAAATCTCTGGTTAATGCATGGCACTGGCCGTCGCTCGCTCTTGCTAGCGCTTGCCCGCAACCAACTACTCCGATCCGCGCTAGGAGTTGATTGTTGTCACTTGTAATGGTAAAGCTCTATTTGGGTGTACGCTTTTGCTACATCAAGACAGCCTCAAATGAACAAGACGGAGCAGAAAAACGGTGTAAATCGGGCAACCAAACAGCCGCTCCATGCACCATATATACTACTCCCGAACGCTCCTTAACACTATCCCGTGCGACAACCAATCAGCCCCTTCGTTATTGAAAACCCGTGGCCCGCTGGACTTTCCGCGGTGAGCTTGGTCTTGGTCCGTTGTCATGACTCCATCAGGCGTTGGAATTGTAACAGGAGCCAGCAGCAGGAAAAGAAGAGCCCTCTCAGACAGGGGCCAGCTAAGCTACTCGCATCTCAGCAGCAGGAACAGCTCTGGTAGACGCTCCGGTAGACTAGCTTGCATTAGGCACGCTTGATCTAGCAAATGTGCAGGCAGGAGGCCAGGAGGGAGCTAGCAGACGTCTGGGCAGTCGGCCGGGTTCACACATGGGATCAGAGTTTAATGGCACGGGCACTCTCCAACTTCAATTGTACCAGTATTTATATACTCCGTACTTACTGTAGTTCTACGTAGTAAACTTGTTGAAAATGACTCTGTGTTCATTTTGTAACTCGTAGAAAATGACTCTGTATTCATTTTGATCTAAAGTTTCGCAGAAATAAGTTGACTGCTTTGGAATGATGACAGATTTGCTAGTAGTACACCGGCAGTAGCCAGTATCTGTACCTTCGACGACCACAACCTTACGCGAGTACGTACGTGTTTTCCACAAAAAAAAAGTGGGGGCCACGCGAGTGCGCGGACTCCGTAGCGAATCCGGCCCATCTTATATTCATGCTGCCTGCCTCCCTCCGCATTGGGCTGACGGTGGACAAGCGGAGAACTTCCGGAAACTGGTGGATCCAATCAGCACTGGGCCAAAATTATACTTACGGCCCACTGTGTGCCTCCCAAGTCTGCGTCACAACTTCACAGCTCACACAGGCAGCATGTTGGCAACTACAGTACTCCTAGTTGCCCGGACATTCTTCCTGGGCAACAAGCATTAATCAATGCTGGTATAAAGGCCCTGGGTTGCCTGTGTTCACACCTGAATAGGAGCAGGGTGCTAGATGTGACTCACGTCGTACAGCAGCGTTCTCTCATGGATCGCATCGCGGCCACTTGAAAGTAAACTCCTCCTAGTTGCACATGCACGACAGCGAACAGATGCAATCGTCCGTCGATCGTTGAGCGCACTCACGCGCGACGGCGTCCACAGGAGATGAGGAGAGATGATCTAGCAGATACAGGCCGGCCACCCGCCACCAGAATAATCCAGAAGCGAGCTGCTCTTCCCAGCACGCCACGGTACAAATAGCTAGCCGCACACAGGTTGGTTGCCTATTACTAGTGCTAGTGTGCACGTGGGGACCGACGGAACCCCCGCCATGACGCTCCGAGCCACTCAATGCGTGCCAGCGTCGGCACGGCGGCGCGCGCGCCCGCCCGGTCCCGGGCGGGCCGTCGCGTCCAGAACGGCGACCCATGCATATCTGATGACGCGGATCGCGGTCGCGAGCGAGCCAATTGCCGCCGCGGCGAGCACGCTAGCCACCAGCCAGGCTGCCCACACTAGCTAGCGCGCCGCGCCGGCGCGGGACGATCTGGCCATGCCGATGCATGCCAGCCGCAAGCGCCACCAACTTGCCGCCGCCCAATCTAAGGACCTACGACCGCCCGCCGGCTCGGACTCTCCCACTCCTCGACGCCGTCGACGCGCACGCAACAAACGCCATCCATCCAAGTAGCGCGCCGTGCCGTGCCCACGCGCTCGTCCCCGTCGCCGAGATGTACGTAATCTACTAACCTGACCGCGCCGGCAAATGCCTTGCTGGTGTTACCTCGGCGCGAGGGGAGTGGCTGCCGATCGATGTCTCGTACACCAGCAGGCGGTGTGAGAATGAGATCGATTCGATCGTCATGTTCCATGCCTGAGACGGTACCAATGAGAGTTCAGGCCCTACCCGACGACGGTGACCGGCGGTGCGCGCGTCGCCGAGACGACGGACGCACGAGCGCGCAGTCAGTGGCCCCCCGTCGACCAAGACCATCTCGAAGCGCTGGTTGACACGTGCAGTCAGCACGCCGAGCACGTCAGTCCACACCACCTCTCTCGCTCTCGTGAGCGTCAGATGCTCAGCTCTGGTAGACGAACCCACAGACGATTCAACAGTACTCCGGAATACCAAGTGTGAACACTGAACACAGCGATTGCAGTTTGCAAATAACATACGTACAGACACACATGCGTTCATACTGAAAACTTGTGTGTACGCATGCCCATCTTTCCACATGCACAGGTTGCTCTGTGGTCGTGGTCGAAGGCGACAGCAAGATTCCGGCGCGCACGGGCACGCATAAGCGTCTGCTACGCGTCACGAGTCTACCGGAAGGTCCCGGCGAACACAGAAAAATACCTTCCGGCTACGGCAGAATCAGCATCGCTTCGCTGTTGCGCTGCATTACATTACAGTGGTCGTTGTCTCATCCTGTGGCCACGTTCCGGCGTGGACGGCTGGTGAGCCCATGTGGTGTTCAGTGGCCGCTCTTTATTATAAATAGGACACTAGCTTCAGCTCATCCTCACCTAATAACACAACAGCTCTATTTACTGAACATCATCAGCTAGAGGGAGAGACCTACAGGTACAGAGATGGCCTCCACCAGCTCCAAGCAGGTCAAGCATAGTCTCTTCATGGTAGCAGCTCTGCTCCTCCTCATCTGCACCTGCACTACGAGGGGACAAGCAGCGAGGCCGGAACCAGGATCCAAGGACCACATGCCACAGGTATACTCCTATTTCCATTCGACAATTCATGTTTCCCTCCTAATTTCAGCTGCGCGATCGACGAGATTTGCCACCATTACTAGTCATTACGACATTAATCTTTCGTCGTGCTCCTTGCAGCGCGCTGTATCCGCCGCCGGTGTTGCTGGCCATGACCATGAGAAGAGTGGCTCGTCAGCGGCCGGGGTGGAAATGCTTCAAGAAGAGCCGGAGGAGATGACGAGAGAATGTGAGGACGGAGACGAACAGGAGGAGTGCCTGATGAGGAGGTCGTTGGTCGCTCACACCGACTACATCTACACCCAGGGGAAGCACAACTAGACAGTAGTAGACACTAATGTGCTGCCTTGACTCATGCCGATCAAAGAAGTTCGACGGACAAAAAAGTTCGCATGGTTCACGAGATAGCCAACCTCAAGTTCTTCAGTGCCTTCTTTCACCCCTTCTGCAGTTCTGTCAGCTGTGGATTATTTTCATATATACTCCTAAGTACCATTGTGATTTTCCATCCGCTTCTCAAGCTCATGTACGATGTACTATCCATATATCATACTCTTGGCTTGAGAAGCTAAATGGAAATTCTTAGATTACCGAAGTGTACTCGTTGTAAATATTAAATCTGTGTACTCTATTTTTGTTACATTCCATGGGTTCTAAACTTTAAGTAATTCTAATAACTACAAATTTGCATAATGTTGCAATTTAGAATTTAGAATGGAAGGACTAGCAAATATTCATAGTTTTCCTTGTTTCTTCTCCATCAAACATGGATGGAAAAAATCGTTCAGTTACGGAGTATATCTCGAGAATAACAGATGATGATGAATACTGTTTTTCTTTGTCTACGTCAAAAATATACTTATACGCCGACGAGACTAAAAAATGAACAAAAAAGCAGGAGTCTTTCATACATTTCAAATCAGAGTTCACTTTGGAACTTTCTGACATTGATTTTCTTTATCTCTAAATACACTATGTCAGATACATAAAAATCAAATGAATCTAGAAAGTTCAAAGTGAACTACAATTTGGAACAGAGGGAAAGAAGTTAATTCTTTGTCTGAATCATCGAATAAATGGAAGTTTAGACTGCATCCTGTAGACCGTAAGCAACCCGTATCGACGCGAGAGTACAACTCATGTCCACCTCACCTCGGAGCAGCACCATTTCGTTGCAGTTCTTGATCATCATTTTTAGTGCAAATAGACAAAATACATATGTACTCTTCCCGTTCCAAATTGTAAGTCGCTTTTTTTTTTAGTTCATCCATTTTACTATGTATTTAGACATGTTATTATATCTAGATACATAATAAAATAAATGCACAAAAAAAGTCAAAATTATTTACAATTTGGAAAGGATGGAGTAGTTGAGTTCAGAAGTAAGTACTCTACTAGAGTAGTCCAAAAGAATATTTTGTACAATTTCTACGGACCTAGCTTCTGGAATTCTCAACTTGATAATCCAAGATGATTAATTCTTATCAGAAAGATTACACGTCTATATCTGCCGAATTAATATATTTAATATATGCTGAACCTGAATATGCCATTCCTATTGATTAATAGCCTGGCATGAAGGACGGCGTTTAGGCTAATCGTTGGTCGTTAGCCAACCCCACACAAATCATGCTGCCCTGCTTCTTTGCCACATCCAACCGTTCAGAACTGACAAGGCGATCGGACATTACTCCTGATTTTCGTCCGACCGGCTCAACAACCAGGTATTATAACCCGTCGACTTTTCATTCGCCTTGGTCCACTGCTTTTCGGCGCAACCATAGCAGTTGAATCTGAACTTTGAATACATCCAGTCAGACTGTCGCTAGTGCCTGGTTGATCAACTCCGTACGTCCATCTTCTATTTATAAGCAGTTGAAGAGTCGTTCGGTCTTTTACTTTGCAGGGTGTAGTTGACTGACATTTTTTTTATAAGTTTGGTAGGATTTCATTATAGACATGGTGCATTGGATGAAAAATCCCCCCAAATAAAGTTTTGTTTAGTATCCGGCAAAACTCTCGCCTCCTTTCTGAAAAAATATATAGCCGGTGGCCGAGAGAATTGGAAAGAGATACTGACGAGGACATCACTCCTCTGGATGCACACCCACTGCTAATCCTCCAACCGTTATGCAAGGACCAATGACCTGAGCTCAATTGCGTCAACTGCACTTAGAGGTGAACTCGTTCTTGAGCGATTCCGTTCATACTTTTGAGAATAGACTACTATCTAATAGGAACAATGGAGAGAATCGTGAAGAAAATAACCATTAAGAGCATCTCTAATAGTGTTGCATATGGGTTTGGCAATTGAATTTTTTACCCAAAAGTTTAGAAAACAATGCTCCAACAGTTTTGCAAAACCCTTTTTTGCATTTTAGTGAGTTTGGCAAAATCAGGTCCTCTTTTGGCATTTTTACCAAACTTGGGAGCTTTGGCATTTCTTTGCGTGCGTCTCTTTACATGCCCGACGCATGGCGACTTGCGAACAGGGATCCGACGAGGAACCAACAACCGCTCCTCCTAAACCGTTGGAGGAAGCCTTTTTTTTTTTTGGGGCATTTGGAATGGGAAGTTGACAAACAAGTCAAATGCCAAATCAAAAATACCAAAACTGTTGGAGATGCTCTAAGAACTTTGCCGTGAAGAAATTGGAGGACGACGCCACCTGTGTTTAGCCAACTGGAACCAAGGATGTCCACCGCCTACTTTTATCCATTTGGCCGTGAAGAACATGCAAAAGTACATCACTATATTCAGCCAACAACCATGCAACCAGTTGGCTTGGAGCCGTGAAGAAATGGGAAAGACAACACCTATGTTTAGATAGTAAACATGCATCCCACACAATAACCGCGTCTTTAGGGATCACTAGCATGACGGCAAGCCGTATGGATCACCCAGCACTGCGACATTTGTTTTCATCGCCTATGCATTACTTAAGGCTACTAGAGTCGGCACTTTCTTCTTTGGGTTTTACTTAGACATTTAAACATCGGCAGTCGCCGTAATCGGTTTGTGGAACCTCAACTCGTGTGCTTAATCAATTATCTGCGGTTTGTCCCAAATATTTGAGCTGCGTCTTTCGAGTTCTTGCTTGTGTTCTTCAATTCGCGAGCAGATTAGCCTTTCGTGGCGGGTCGACGCCAACCGCTTGGTGACGTGGTGCTAAGATTGCGGGGTTCGATCTTTGTGATCCAAAACGGGATCGGTGTGTCACTCTCCACCAAATCGATAGTTATCTTGATTGAACCTGACCTAAGATAGAGAACCCCATCCCCATCAGATACTCCCCTTTGTCGCCTATCAATCAACCTCAAGTTTACCAAATATAATAAAACTATACTAATGTTCATATTACCAAATAGGAGTCATTAGGTTAGTCCCATTATATATATTTTAGTAACTATTTAGATATACAAATATCAATACTATTTTCCATAAATAAATGTAATCTCCTCTTACGCCTACGATTCATGCAATAAAAAGAGCAAACCATTGTGCCACGTCGCCCGCTAAGCAAACGAGCCGTCGGATCGGGCAGAAAGCGATCCCGATCCGTCCCCTGACGGTGTTTACTCCAGAAACCCGAATCAATTGCGAGTTAAATCGGTAAAAAGTCTATATCACCCCCCTCAACTATGGGAGTTTTGACTCATAACCCCTAACCTTTCCAAATGGTCTATATCACGCTTTTTCAAAAAAGGGTTTAAAGTACCCCCAAAGCAGTTTTGAAAAATCATAGTAAATCACTAAAAAATCATAAAATAGAAAATCAATTGTGTTGAACTCCAAATGAGTAGATCTACCTTGATGATATAGTATGGTATGCTTTAGTACATTTTTTTGCTATAACTTTACATCTATGCTTTTCTATATAGTCATAAAAAATGTATTAAAG
>JADLZK010005121.1:0-36215 GCA_015847255.1 Hyparrhenia diplandra | reverse complement strand
GGACTAAATTTCGCAGTGATACCGCGTAGTGATGAATGATTCTGTAGTAGTGAATTGCTCACAGCAGCGCAGCCTCGAGCCGTTAGGTGGACCGTTGAGAAGCTCAATTCCTTGTCTGCTAAGGTCAGGACAATTGTGGAACTCAAATCCTTGTCTGCTAGGTCAGCACCTTAATCAAAGCTTAATTACCCTAGTGCTTGTTTTCGCTGCACAGAGGCGGAGCTTTGGGGCGGGGCTGGCAGGGCCATGCCCCCTAACATTGAGCAACAAGAAAGGAAATTACTAGTATAATCTATAAGGCATATTCCTACTCCTGAGCGAGTCAAGAATCAAGATTAGCCTGTTTGTAGCTTGATTGTTTAGTTTCTTATTTTTAGCTTTCCTTTTATAGTGTCAAAATATATATAAATAACTGCTAATATATTGAGAAAAAGTTATAGTGGTTTGCATTACACCAAAAATACTTTGTTCTTGTTCTTGTTTGTTCTTGAGCATCTGTAAGCAAGTTTGTCGGAGAGACTTTCTGGCTCACATAATTCAATACTTTTTATTTATGTTAAGAGTGAGATTATATAAGAAATTGCTAGCACCCATTGATGTCAATCAATTAACCCGACAATCACCATAAGGAAACTAACGAGTTGAGTTGCACTTGGTTTTTACATGTTGGTTTTGACCGCCTCCCTAAAGTATAATTTCTGGCTCCGCCACTGTCACTGGATCATCTGTTCTGTTCCACTGAAATTACTAGTCCTTAGCTTTGTGCCTTTGTGTATCAACTCCACTGGATCATCCAGTGTTGGATGTTTTATGTAGCTTCGTTTGTCCACAATGCAGCATTTTAGCAGTGATCAGACCTTTCTGGTATTTTGTGTGGATCATTATTTGGTGCAGTGTTAATGTGTTTTATAACTCCCTGGAACCATATTCTGGTCCGGTTGACATTCACTGGACTACCCGATGCATATCATATATAGTACTTGGATGATTCCTGAACCTTTCCTGTAGCCTGTTGACTGTTTTCTTTTATCTTGCATATTGTTACTTTGGTTTTTCAATTAATAATAATTTTTCTGTAGGGGCCAAGGCCCCTCCAGTTTGGTCAAAAAATATATACTTGGATGAATGTGAGTGTTGCTTGTGCTCTTTTTGCCAATTTTCTTTGGTGCTTCTAATATGCTTTCATAGCGAACTTCATATAGGATTAGTAGCTCTTTGCATCAAAAGATTTTTGTGGGGGATCGATATTCGGGACACCCCAAATATGTCCACTTAGGACCTCTGACACCACGTCTCAGTGGCAATCGCTGAAGGACTCTGCCCCCGCCTCGCTCGAGCTCTCCCGAGCCAAGAGGGTCCACGACGAGGACAAGCTTCACCGGCGACCGCCGCCGCTATAGCCAAACTCTCCCCGAGCACGAGCTCTCCCGGAGGGGGACCTCTCTCGCGCCTCGCCGAGGTCTCCGCTAAACGACCTCTCCGGATGCGGCTGTATACGAGCTCTCAAGCGGGACCCCCTTTCCGTCTCGCTCGAGCTCCAGCTCAACGAGCAACACGACGACGTCCGCCAAAGAGCTCGTCCGTCTGGCGTCGCGCGGAAGACTGCAAGTACGGGAGTTGGCCAACCACTCCCGGCGAACACCGTGGCCGAGGGTACAATGACGGAAGGGACGGCCCGTCGATCACTCCCTCCATACCCCGTCGACTCAACAAATGCGCCGCCCGCGGTACCCTCAAGTACGAGCGGCGTGTGCATACCTCATCCATGGTATGGCCACGCCCATACCCGGCGAGACCGATTCCAACTCACGATTAAGGGGCGGCCGCGACTCGACCACCGCCCAAACCTGGATTCGCGCGTACGGCGGCGACCAATTCCAGCATCCAAGGCTGTAGAGAGCTCGGGGAAGACTCCTGCCCGACCAAAGAGCTCGTCCAGAGAGCTCTCTCACCTACCCCCCGTCCTGCAACTCTCACTTCCGTTTCTCCTTGCCTCAGCTCGCAAGCTCACATATTCCGCTCCCCTTGCTACTATAAAGGAGGGGCGGGGTTCTCGATTGAGGCAAGGAACAAAAAAGAAGAAAGCATTAGCCTTCACCACTTCCTCATACACTCAACCTACTCGATATTGGCACTTGCCTCAATCCCGAGAGACTTGGGAGCCCGCTCCCTCTCTCGATCCGCTTATGCGCACCCCGGTATGAGTATTTGAGTCAGATAGTGACCACACCGGGACTAGGGAGCTTGATTTCGCCCAACCGTGTATAAATCTTGTGTCATTGTCTCTAGAGCTAGGCCATTCGAGCACGCATTAGCGGACATTACCGTGTGACGGTGGTATTGAACCACCATGTTGGCGCGCCCGGTAGGGTGGCGCTAGTCTGACGATCTTCCACTCCGATGGCTTCCTCCCTCGACACCGCCCGGCCGGAGCGCCGTGCTGCGCCGGCGCCTCCACTTCACCGGCACCGACCGGAGGGAGTCCCGCGAGTCTGTCTTCACCCGCCCGATGCGGCGTGAGGACATCCCCGATGCGCCGCTCCGTGGTTTCACCGACTCCGTCCCGCCGACATGGGGCAAGGCTCGAACGAGCCCGCCCGGTCCCATCCCGGCGCGGCCGGACCGCTTCTTCGCCCTGATCAAGGACCTCCTCCCCAACATCCCGGGGCCCGCCGGCAGCATTCGCGATGTCACATTCTCCACCGCCAACGCCGTCCTCCCGGCCGCCCGGTGAGACGACCGCCTGGTGGACGAGTTCACGTGCGCGCCAAGATCTACCACGGCGGCCCGGGTCTCCCCTCTTACGGGGCGATGAGCCCCCAGACCTCGATCCGCGAGCCGAGCTCGCCCTCGACGGATGAGCCTCAAGACCGACCCCACACGCCAATGTTATATGTGCCACACCCTCGAGGCGCCGATAGCCACCCTTCCGACTCGGTAACACTCCACAACACACTGCCGCCCGCCGGCGCGAGCCCAAGGGTCGACAGCGTCCAAACGCGCTGGGCGAGCCTCGAGGAGCTCGGGCGGGAGAGGCGGCTCGAGAAGCAAGCTCTTCGCCCGGCGGGAAAGCGGCGACCACGTGCACGAGCCTGAGCTCGGGGCGCATGACCGCATCGCCGCGGCGACGCCGCCGAGCAAACTCCCGCCCGGTGTTAAAGCTTACGAGCACCGGGCGGTCGCCACCTTGCTCTGGCGCCAATGTCCGGTCCCCGAGGACTGAGGACAGGCGGACCCACGAGCAAGTCAAAAAGCTCGTGGCGGAGGCGGCAATTGTAACAAAGCGGCAAGCCCGTGTCTCACCGACGACTTCAGAAGAGCACGAGGCCTCTTTACATCCCGAGGTTCACGCACGTCGACGGCTCGGTGAGAACCGCGGCGCGCGACACCATCAACGCCCGTCGCGGAGGCCCGCTGAGAAGGACGCCCCCCATGCGACGGCACGGTAAATCACGACGACCTCCGCGACGACCGCCCTCACGCCTACAACAAAGCGACGCCGCGGCGGGCGACACGACGGTGGGGAGGACAAGAGCCGCAGCCCGACGCCCGGCGAAGGCCACGGGCCCATCCCGCCGGCGATATCGCCGCCCGTTGAGCCTCGAGCTCGAGGCGGCCCAAGGCGCCCGGCTCCGTCCCACGAGGCCCCGTTCCCTGGCGCTCCGAGCCCCGACCTCGGTGCGTAAGTACAACGGAGACCGATCCGGCCACGTGGTTGGAGGACTACCGCCTCGGGTGCCAGCCGGTGGCGCCCGGCGACTACTTCATCATCCGCAACCTGCCTCTCTATCTTAGATTCGGCTCGTTCTGGCTCGAGCACCCGCCGCAGGCACCATCCGCGACCGGGAGGACTGGGCGGCGTCTTCGCCGGCAACTTCCGAAGGCACCTACACCCGACCGAGCACGACACGGGACCCGCGGTGCAAAGCGAAGAAGGGGGAGGAGCCTCGCGCGACTACATCGCGCTCTCAAACTCGCAACAACCTCTCCGAGGCCTCCGACTCGAGATCATCACCGCCTTCACCTTCGGCACCACCCCGCGAGAGCCTCATCCGCGAGCTCGGTGTCGAAAGCCTAGGTCCGTGAAGGAGCTCCTGCGACCTCGCCACCGGGCATGCCGAGGGAGAGGATGCCGTCTCGTCCGCGTCAAGGGGCAAGCTCAGGCAAGCCGATGAGGCCGCGAGGGGGATCCGCCTCCGCTCCCGCAAGAGGAAGAACAAGAAGAACAAGCGTCCCCGATGACGGCGGCGGCGGCGATGAGGAGTTATTAAGCTATCAGCGGACAAGCGCAAGACCCCTCCGAAGGGGGAGGAAGAGCTTAGATCCCACAAGGAGCACCGACAAGATGCTCGAGGCCCGTGTCCACATCACACGGGCCCGTCAAGCACAAGATGAAGGACCCCGACTCACGAAGAAGCACGTGATGGGCACACACTGGAAGGCGGCAAAGGGGCGAGCACCGGACCCGGCAACCTTGAGGGTAGCTCGAGGACGGCGACGGGCGGCGACAAGTCTACATCGAAGACGGCGCCGTCAACGTCGTCTTCGGCGGAGCTCGGGCTACGAGTCCAAGCGGCGGCGAGCTCGCAGCGCCGCGAGGTCCTCTTCACCGAGCTGCGACACCCACCTACCTCAAGTGGTGAGCTTCGGCGATCACCTTCGACAAAGCGTATCACCCCGACATATCCGTACCCGAGGGGAGGTACCCGCTCGTCGTCGATCCCATCATCGGCACCAAGCGCGTCGGCGGTGTTGATGGACGGAGGCGTGACCTCAACCTCCTCTACATCCACGCACTTCAAGCCCTTGGCATCACCAAGGCGTGTCTTCGTCCCTCGCGGACCCGATCCACGCGTAGTGCGGGGAAGCGGATGGTCCCTTTCGGGCGGATCGACCTCCCCATCACCTCGGCACCCGGACAACTTCCGCAAGGAGGTCCTCACGCGTTGAGGTGCTCCCCCGAACGCCTACCACGCGCTTTTGGGGCGGCGTGCTATCACGGTTCATGGCCATCCCCAACTACACCCACCTCAAGCTCAAGATCCCGGGCCCAAGGGGTCATCACGTCGACTCCACCTTTCGAGCACGCTTTTCGAGGCTGCGAGGGCCGCCATAGATCGATGACGCCGACGCTTGCGGTCGAGATCGAGCAAATGCTGCGAAGATGGCGGCTGGGCCCAGTTGACGGTCACTAACAACATATTTTCCCGTCAACTTACTACCATAAAGGAGTAAAGCTATACCTTTTATACTCATATGCATTTATTACTAATAAATTCCACTTATAGTGTCTAGAATTTTATTTTGCGATTTATAATAAAACAAGTGGAAAATCGACCGAAGTACGCCATCCGGAAAGCGCATTATTGCAAAACTCAAGCCCGAGCAAATCGACCCAAAACATCAAAATTGGGCCGAGCCAAGCCCGGCCCACAACTTTTCGGGGACGAAAGACGACACCCCACCGAGACTCGGGCGGTAGAGCCGGCCGGTGGGGGCGGCGCTGACCGGTAGTGGTGGCGCACCCTCCCCCGAGGCGGTTTCGCCCAACCTCGGGAGACGGTTCGTGCACCTTCCAAACGGGATTCCCGCCCTTGGTTTGGTCGGGTTTGCGCAGATTAGGAAGGTTTACAGTGTCGGTTTTGGTGTAATTTAGCATTTAGGCCCCTCCTCCAAGTGTATAAGTAGGCCCCCTCTCTCCCTCTCTCAACACACACCACTTGGAGTCCAACAAACCAAAGAATCTCTCTCTCTCTCTACCACCTCTACCTCTCTCTCTTCTTCTACTTCTTCTTTCTTCTTCTTTTTAGTTCTTGGTTAGCACTTGGAGTAGAAGAGCTACAAGGAGGGTTTGTCTCCTAGAAGAAAGTGCTTTGGTAATACATCTTCTCTATGGAGCATTTTTTTTTCTATTTACAAGTCCTATATCTATGTTCTTGGCCTAACTTATGAACTAGAGTATAGTCTTGTTCATGTTCTTGTGTTGGTATATGAACTAGCATATAGTTTACATATCATAATCTTGACATGTTCATCACATTTCTTCATCGATCATCATATGCCTAACTTGATTAGAGGTGGGATATCGGTTCGTTGTTCCTTCGGGTTTGCTCTTGTTCTAGTCCGTCCATTCGACGGTGGGGATCCTGGGGGACAAGAGTAGTGCTCGATATGCGGGCATGGTGCCGAGGTATTATGACACCTGCGGATATGAGTGCACGCCACGGTTGAGGGGTAGGCGGCTTGGTCGTGACAAGCCTTGACCGTCCCTTGAAATCCCTCCACGTTCGTGTGTCTTTGTAGGAGTTCGTAAATGCTTCTTATTGGGCCGTATGGTAACCGGGAGTCTCCCTGATATCCTAGACCTAACCATGATTAAATCGGTTGCATATGATCCTAACTATTCATTTGTATGGCCATGACTAGATACATTAGAATTACTCCATTAGGTTATTCATTTATTCTTTATCTATTTTCTTTATCCTTTTTCTTTGGTGGATTCTTAAGTGTGTGTCACACTATCCAAAACCGTTATTGCTTACCCCTGTTATGAACAATTTGGTCTAAGCAAACACATGTTCCTCTATTCGGATGCCATGCTAGCTTATTAAATCACATGCCTTCCTTTGGGAAAATATAAATAATGATACCACTGAATACTTCGGGTGAAATGCTACAATGATAGATCCGTGCGCTGCGGATGAATATCTACGATGGCAAGATCTATCCCGTTGACAATCCCTTTCTGATCACCGACATGGTGGTTTCTTGGGGAATGTCGGTGGTGCATTTCGACGCTTTTATTGGGGATGGGTTTTATACTGTTTCCTTTGATTGCGTTAAGAAATGTCAACACCAGCGGAGGACACCCCCCAGCTCAAGAAAACCCGCCAGCACGAAGCTTCATCCGACGAGCTCAAGTAGCTCGGGTGATCGAGCTCATCCGATGAGCTCAAGAAGGCGTGGCGCTTTCGAGGCCGAGAAGGACGCCAAGGAGGTCGAGGTCGACAAGACGGGCGCGACCCTCTGCGTAGGGTCGAGCTAACTCCTAAATAGGAAGCGAGTGTTGACGGTAACCAACGACATATTTTTTTCCTGGTCAACTTACTACCATAAAGGGAGTAAAATTAAACCTTTTATACTCATATACTTTTATCACTAATAAATTCCACTTGTAGTGTCTTGTATTTTATTTTCTGGATCTATAATAAAAGCAAGTGCAAAATGTCGACCAAAGTACGCCTTAGGAAAGCGCATTATTGCAAAATCAAGCCCAAAAAAATCGACCCAAAACATCAAATCTGGGCGAGCACGGCCCGGCCCACAACTTTTCAGGCGAAAGACGACACCCCACGAGACCGAGCGGTAGAGCCGAGGGGTGCGGCGCACCACCACCTCGGCCGCACCCTCCCGAGGCGGTTTAAACCCGACCTCGGGGAGGCGGTTCGTGCACTTTCAAAACGGGGTTTCCGCCCTGCGTTGGTCGGTTTGCGCACGTAAGGAAGGTTTTCGGGTCGGTTTTGGTGTATTTTAGCATTTAGGCCCCTCCTCCAAGTGTATAAGTAGGCCCCCTCTCTCCCTCTCTCAACACACACCACTTGGAGTCCGGCAAACCCAAAGAAATTCTCTCTCTCTACCACCTCTACCTCTCTCTCTTCTTCTACTTCTTCTTTCTTCTTCTTTCTTCTTCTTTATTCTTTCTTAGTTAACACTTGGAGTAGAAGAGCTACAAGGAGGGCTTGTCTCCTAGAAGAAAGTGCTTTGGTAATACATCTACTCTATGGAGCATTCTTCTATTTGCAAGTCTTATATCTATGTTCTTGGCCTAACTTATGAACTAGAGTATAGTTTTGTTCATGTTCTTGTGTTGGTATATGAACTAGCATATAGTTTACATATCATAATCTCGACATGTTCATCTCATTTCTTCATTGATCATCATATGCCTAACTTGATTAGAGGTGGGATATCGGTTCGTTGTTCCTTCGGGTTTGCTCTTGTTCTAGTCCGTCCATTCGACGAGTGGGGATCCCTGGGGACAAGAGTAGTGCTCTAATATGCGGGCGTGGCGCTGGGTATTCACGACACTGCGCGGATATGAGGGCATGCCACGGAAGAGGGTAGGCGGCTTGGTCGTGACAAGCCTTGACCGTCCCCTTGAAATCCCCCCACGTTAGTATGTTACCGTAGGAGTTCGTAAATGCTTCCTATCGGGCCGTATGGTATCCGGGAGTCTCCCCGCTATCCTAGACCTAACCATGATTAAATCGGTTTGCATATGATCTTAACTATTCATTTGTATGGCCATAACTAGATACTTTAGAACTACTCCATTAGGTTATTCATTTTATTCATTTATTCTTTATCTATTTTCTTTATCCTTTTCTTTGGTGGATTCTTAAGTGTGTCACACTATCCATGAACCGTTATTGCTTACCCCTGTTATGAACATTTTGGTCTAGGCAAACACATGTTCCTCTATTCGGATGCCATGCTAATTTATTAATCACATGCCTTCCTTTGGGAAAATATAAATAACGATACCCTGAATACTTCCGGGGTGAAATGCTACAATGATAGATCCGCGGCGCTTTGCGGATGAATATCTAAGATGGCAAGATCTATCCCGTTGACAGTTCCATTTCGAATCACCGACATGGTGGTTTACTTGGGGATGTCGGTGGCGCATTCCCTCGACGCTCTTATTGGGGATGGGTTTTATACTTGTTTCCTTTGATTGCGTTAAGAAATGCCAACGCCCAGCTTCGTCGACTTCCTCCGCGTGAACCTCGATGTGTTTGCATGGAGAGCCTCGGACATGCCCGGCATACCGAGAGAAGTCGCCGAGCACTCCTTGAACATCAAACCCGGCTCGGCCGGTGAAGCAAAGGCTTAGGCGTTTAGATGACGATCGGCGTAAAGCAATCGTCGAGGAAATAGATAAGCTCTTAGCCGCTAGGTTTATCAAGGAGGTGTATCATCCCGGTGGATAGCCAACCCTGTACTAGTCAAAGAAGAAGAATGGGAAATGGAGAATGTGTGTTGATTACACGTCTCAACAAGGCATGCCCAAAGGATCCGTTTTCCTTTGCCGCGCATCGACTAAATTGTTGACTCCACCTCCGGTGAGACACACTGCACTTTTCTCGGCGCCCTCACTGCGGCTACCACGGAATAGCGATGGGCCGAGGCTCCGATCAGCTCGCCACCTCCTTCATCACTCCGTTCCGGTGCATTCTTGTGGGGATCGATATCCGGGACACGAGATGAGCTCGGATCAGCGATAAACGAGCTAATCGCGGCCCTAAGAGCCCACTCGGTCAACGCAAAAGAGGTCACTACCCTCAAGAGCTCGGCGCTGCCGACGAGCTCCCCACGGCTGCGGACCGACGGCGCGCATAAGCTCTCCAGGGCCGGCGCGTTCTCGCCTCGAGCGAGCTCTCCCCGAGTGAGCTCGTCCGCGTGATCGAATACCTTTACGAGGGGCCTCTTTCCGCCTGCGCGAGCTCGAGCTTGACGAACCCCCCGACGGCGGAAGAGCTCGTCTATCTTCCGCGAAGCCGCAGCAGGTACAGGTTGGCCAACCACTCCCTCGACAAAACGCTTGTAGCCACGCCGCGCTACAAAGAACGGGGAAGAGGTCTCCTCCATCATACCACCATACCCCATCGACTCCAACAAACCGCCCGCGGTGCCCTCAGAATGCGGTCGGCGTGTGTCGTGCCTCATCCATGTATGGCGCCCATGCCGGGGATCGGTTCCTGCCGCGATTGGGACGGCACGGCCGCGGACCACCTGCTCAAACCTCGATTCAGGCGTCTGACGACGACCAATTTCAGCGTCCAAGTCTCCAAAGAGCTCGAAGGCGGCTCTGCCCGACCAAAGAGCTCGTCGTAGAGCTCCTCGCCATACTCCGTCGCATCCAACAACTCTGCTACGGTCCCCATGGGGTACATGCGGAGCGCACTGGCGTCACAAAGGCGGCGCGCCCTCCCACACCGAAGAGCGGCTTTCCAACTACGATTAAAGACGGGCGGCGCCGACCATCGCCCGAACCGATTCAGCGTCTGACGGCGACCGTTGAACATCCAAAGCCACCGAGAGTGAAGAGAGCTCCCACCAATCAACGAGCTGGGTCGGAGAGCTCCTTCACCTACCCGCTCCATGGCCCCTCATTCTATCCACTCTCCCCTCAACTCGAAGAGCTCGTATGTCCCGCTCCCTTGCCACTATAAAGGAGGGGCGGGGTTCTCGCCTTGAGGCAAGAGGAGACGACGCACTCAAGTTTCCTCGCATAAACATCCTCATTCACCCACATATTGGCACTAGCCTCAATCCACGCAGACTTGGGAGCCCGCTCCTCTCTCGATCCGCTTATGCGCCCCGGTATGAGCGTTTGAGCTCTGGATAGTGATCACACCGACTAGGGAGCTTGATTTCGCCCGAACCAAAAGATAAACATTGTGTCATTGTCTCTAGAGCTAGGCCATTCTGGAGAACGCACTAGCCCGGTCATCTTGTGGATGCGGTGGTCACCGTGATATCGCACCACCGGCGCTTGGCGCGCCCGAGGTAGGGGCAGCGCTGGTGACTCCACCACTCCGATGGCTCCCCTTTGCATCGCTTCCGGCGGCCATGATCCTCGATTGGCTCCACGAGGTTCGCGGCCACCCGGCGAGGACTACGGCATGGTCCTCCTCCCTTCCGTTCCACCCGGCGGCGTCGCTTCGCCGCTCCTTCCACACCCCCACCGCTGGGACTTGAGGGGACCATACCACTACCTCCCGCCGACGGGGCGGCACCCTTCCTCGTTCGCTGGCATCTCGCCCGAAGCCGCTCCTCGGGGTTCCTTGCCGGCGTCCCTCGCCGCCCCGACGACTTCACCACTTCTGTCGGCGAGGCCGACTTGCTGGCCCCGCTCTTGACGCCGGGCCCTGGGCATCCCATCACGGTTTGGGAGCGCCCGGGGAAGGCCTCCTCCATCACTGCAGGTCCCACGTCGCCCCCTCGCGCCACGTGAAGCGTTGGAGTGTCCGAAGTCCCAGCGGCCGCAGCGCCGCATGGGACCAAGGAGGCGCGGCATGACCCGCTCGTCCTCGGCCCTCTGCGCCCGATCTGGCGCCGCCACCCCGACGGTGGCCGGGCGTCCGACCACGCCACCCCTCCGACCCGGCGGCGGCGACAACAGCGTTGGAGACCCCGTGACCTCCGCCCCGAGCTCGCTCGCCAAGGTAACTGACGCCCGTGGGACGGGTCGAGACATGTACGACCTCCATCAAGAAGCATACGACCGGCTGGAGCGCGCCCATCGCATCGCGTCGCCGCGTCGCGGTCGGCCGACGCATGGGCGCCTAACCGGCCCCCGTATACATACCGGGACCCAACGCCAGCCGGGTTTCGCGCCCCTCCATCCGGGAGCAGGGGCCGGCCCGCTCACCCCACAGCCGCCTTCCGGTCGCCCCGAGGCAAGGTGGCGGCGAGGGCCTCACTCCCCGTCGGAGCCCTCGGATCGCCGAGGGCGCCCGCGGGCCCCTCCAAGCCCTCCCGGCTTTCGCGGTCCCGTCGGGAGGAGGGAGGAAGCGGCGAGGCACGTCTCGCGCCGGGCACCTCAAGACCGGCTAAACGACGACCCGAGAAGATGGAGGGGGCCGCCGCGCCGCCCACGAGCTTCGGCCACCTCGACCTCGGCCTCCACCTTGCTCCCTCAGGGGGCCCCAACCCGAAGGGGCGCAAAGCAACAACGAGAACAACGCGGCCGAACAGCTACGTCAATTCCTCTTAGGATCTCTAAAACAGGTTGCTTTGTCCTTAGCGCTTCATGCCCATAGGCCTGTCCTCTCCAATTCACCTAGATGTCGTATACCCCTCTAAGCCGTGTTAAGAAAATGTCCTTCGAATGCATCGATCCATGCAAGCACTCGAGCTCATTTTTCTCGATAACGATTTATTGAGCAACGATCGGCCCTCGACGACGAGGCCGGGTCCCTGCTCGAGGGCCACTTGAGATCGGGGTGCACACCCCACGATTTTCACAAACCCGGAGTTCTTCACAAAAGCCGCAAATATAGAGCTGGGCAACGAGCTCAAACTTCGCAAACACTCACCTCTCCCCTCAAAGACGAGCAATGCCCCGAAACAGCTAGCCTATGAGCCCGTCACGGAAGGGCATGACGCGACCGCCCAACGACCTTCGCGCCCCCCGCGCCGGCAAGGAAGGGCCCGCCATCCGACTGGGACGCTAACTCATAATGGAAGACGAACAGGGCGGCAAAGAAGGCGCAGAGGAGCACAACGTCCACCAAACCATAACCACCGAGTTTTTACAACTCGCCCGACCGCGAGGACTTAACCTGCTCACTAAGAGGCCGAGCCTCGAATCTCTATCCTGC
The DNA here is from genome assembly GCA_015847255.1 of Hyparrhenia diplandra. Taxonomy (NCBI): domain Eukaryota; kingdom Viridiplantae; phylum Streptophyta; class Magnoliopsida; order Poales; family Poaceae; genus Hyparrhenia; species Hyparrhenia diplandra. Next base: position 23,826 of record JADLZK010005121.1, on the reverse strand, counting down.
GCGGGGGTTCCCGATCCATCGGCGGCCGGCCAAGGGACATCATGTGCGGCCTCCTCCTCGGGCGGGTTCCTCATCCACTCCATCCTCGCCGACGGGATGCCCGAAGACCTCAAGCTCATCGGCTATCTCTTGAAGAGCTCGGTGGATAGCTCCGCCGTGGGCCTTCGGCGACAATGACTTCCGACTTCGGTGTCGGGCGTCGTCGACGCCAGCCCACCCCATGCGCACGAGGCCGACCTCAAATCGGGTAGTGGGAGAAGACGACGCTGACCGCCTTTGTGCACCGTCCGCGCGTCCTCCGTCGCCTTGCGCTGAACACCGGACACCCGCGGGTCAAGTCCACCGCATCTTCCACCCCGAGGATGTCGCAGCGTCCCGACCGCAGCGGGCGAGGTCCCATAAACGCGCTTCAAGCTCGACCTCCCCTCCGCAGCCTTGGCCGGCTGCGTTACGGGAGGCCTCCGAGCGCCTCCGCGCGTCGAGGAGCTGAGGCTGCGCCGCTGAGGTCCGCCTCCTTCCCTCGCAGCGCGAGCCGAAAGTATGCTCCAAGGTGGACTCGGGCGGCTGAGTGCGCCTCTCCGGCCCCGGCCTCCCGCTCCGCCTCGTGGCCCTCTCCTTCTCGGGGCGGAAGAAAGTAAGGGATCGAACCGCGAGTCGTGAAAACCCCGAAAACATGAAGAAGAGACGGCCTCCCGCTTACCCAAAGCTCGTCGTAGAGCTCCCGCCATTATACCGTAACTCATAACTTTCGGCGAGCTTCTGACCCTCTCCGCCTCCGAGGCGGTGATCGCACCATAGCTCGGAAGCCGCGATCATAGGCCGGACTCAGCGGTCGGCTTCCGAGAGCCCGCGGATAAAAAGAAAAAAGGGGGAAAAAACTGCGGAAAAGGGCAAGCGCTCACCGCAGCTCGGCGTCGCGGTGGTGAGCCGGTCCCTGAGCCGTCCCTCCCTTCCGCGAGGGCCTCGTTGTCAAGCTCGAGCCCTCGAACGCTCAAGCTCCTTCTCCTCGAGCATCCCGCGGAGGGAGTCCGAGTTCCTCCGCATCTTGTCGCGCCGCAGCCTGTGGGCGAGCTCGCGCTCCTCCCTCCCTCCCGGTCGCCTCGGCGTACACCACGGCCTCCACCCTCTCCTGCGCCTCCCGAGGCTCCTGGTCTTCCACTCCACGAGCATACTCCGTGACCTCCTCTACCCGTTCGAGATATCGGTCTTGGGCCGATTCGTCGATCTCCCCACGCATATCCGCGCCGCCGTCATCAGCCTGCTCACTAAACCGCCGGCCCCTCAACGCGAGCCGCGTCGGTGATTGTAGCCACGGCGGAGTCCCTGCACTCCCCGGAAGGGGTTGCGCCGTGTGAACACCCCGACAAGGCACGAAAGGAAACGATTGAGTACCACCTCTAGTCCAAACACCGGCGTAGGCGGAGCACCACGTCGGGCCCTCCGACGAGCGGCAATTCAGGCGTCATCGGGACGCAGTCGCGGGAGAGCGACGATCAGCGCTCGGAGGGACGCTTGCCGCGACACCGACACGCGCGACCCTTGCCCCGTCGACATCCATCGCCGCCGTGGCGAACGGCACCGGCACATGTCGGTGACGTTGAGCCACGCCCTCCAACATGTCCTCCGCGAAACCTCCTCCTCGGAAACGAGGGCGCTCGTGGCGGCCTCGCCCCTCACCCTCGCCATCGCCGTCGGCGGGAAGCTCAACGATGGCCTCTCTCGAAGAGGCCGTCAGTCCAGCTAAGGGCCCTCGCCTCCGCACTCAGCGGTGACCCCTCGGCCGAGGAAACTGCGGCGGTCGCCGACGAGGAGCCCGGGCGTGCAAGCTCCCGACGCCGGGCGAGGAACCGGTCCGGCGAGGTTCCCCTTGAAAGGGCAGCAAAGAACACCATCCGCGACTCGGGCATGTCGGCGCCCGCCGTCGCCACCCCGTCATTTGGAGAGCTCGTTTCCCATGGAGCCGTCATCGGCGAAGCGCCATCGTCTTGTCATCTCCGAGCATGGCGGCGGCCAAGCCGAGATCGCCGACATCGAGCTCATCGACGATGACAAAGAAGAGCTCGCAGCCTCAGAGCCCGAGCTGGCGCCGCTCAAGGCCGAGCCCTCCGTCCCTGGGCGCTTCGGGGGTAGTCTCCGCCGCCCCCGAACATGGAGGAGAGGTTAGGAACGCCGACAGGTACCACCGTCGACCACAACAACGAAGAACTCACCGGGGCCACCGGCTGACCTCCTCTTCCTCGGAGCGCCTCGGCGGTGCTTTTCGCCGACCGAGTCGACCTTCGGTCAGGGCTTGGCCGCCCGGCATAGGCGTAAGCCACGAACGGCGTCGTCACGCCCAACCGCCACCGGCATCCGGAACTCACTGGGCTCGGCGAGGCACCGGGCCTCTCCGACTGAGGGTGGGTGGACCCACGCCGAGGAGCTCCGCCGTGCTTCGCCCCGACCTCGACCGGCCGGGGCTCCGCCTCCGCTCGGCCGAACCCGCCTCCGCCCTCACGAGCGCGCGCCGACAAACGATGGGCGCCGGCCTCGTCGGGAGGAGGTCGAGACCCGGCGGGCTCATCACCCCAACCCAAGAGCACGAGCTCGTCAAAACGCAAACCTCACACGCTTGCCAAGTGGAGGAGAGCTCAAACGAAAAGAAGAGCACTTACCGCCGCCAACGTCGCCGCGTTCGGGGGAGAGCTCGGGGCTCCCGGCCCCTCGTTCCGATCTTGGTCACCGACTCGTGTAGAACTCCACCGGGTCGTCACGAGGTTGCGGGCGTTCGCACGCACCCTCGAACGGCCTTGTCCCCGTCATCTCCCACATACGAGAGCCCGCCGTCGAGCGGCACCACCGCCTCGCGGAGCCGTGTCTCGATGATGTGGTTCCGGCCAACCCGGCCGCCACGCGTGCGGCGTCTTGATCTTGCCGCGGCCGCCGCCACGCGTCCGCCTTCACGCCGCCAGGGTTCTCGCCATAGCTGGCTCCCCGTCGAGTACGGGGCCGGTGGTCATGGGTAAAGGGGAAGGAGTCGTCGTTCTTGGTGAACCACTCCCTCCCCTCCAACGAGCGCGCCGTCGAGTCGCCCACGAGGAAGGTCTCGCGGACCTTCCCCAGCGGAGTCGCAGCGGCACGTTGTGACGATCGGGCCGGGTCCGCCGCCCTTGGCCGGTCGGATCTTGGCGAAGATGTAATGAAGAGTTCCCGGGGGGGAATTCCCAACCAGCCCCTCACGAGCATAGCGAAGGTCGAGGGAGAAGCGGACTCCATTCGTCAGTCAGTGGGAGCTTTCGACGCCAAATGACGATGTCGGCCCGGCCGGGGAAGAAGTCGCCGGCGGGCATGCCCAACCCGCGCCAGGAACGCGACGAACGAGACGACGTAGGCCCGGCGGCGACCCAAGGCATGCCGCCGCCAGACGATCCACTCTCCGGGCCCGCGTCGCTGGAAATCGGCAAAACCGCCGACGAGGCCGACCGCCGATCAAGTCCTCCGTCGGCCAACGAACGGGCCGGCCAGAGCCCATCTGGCGCCCGTAAAAGGCTCGCCGGCGATGCAGAGAGGTGAGGATTGAATCTATGTACCGATCGCCACGCCCGGATTCTTTCTTCTCGAACTTGCGTGAAGGAAGGTGTAACGGGAAGGTGAGCCCACCTCGATCTCTCCTGCCATTTATAGGACTTCCGACTGAAGGCGGCGAGGCGAACCGCTCGGGGGCTCGCCACGCACTATCATCCGCACCGAATCCACGAGACGGCCAGCTACGCAAATACTCCCTACAGTGGGCCGAACCGACGCCTTTAATGGGACGACTCTCCCCAACGGTAAAAATCTTAACGGTAAGATCCCAACGGCTATTTTTACCCAACAGCAAAAATCCCGTGGCTCGCTTAACGCCCGACGCCGAAAGGCCGAGGAGGCAGCCGCCAGCCAAATACCACCAGGTCCGAAGGCAAGTCAAACCCGATTCCGGCCCTGCAGACGCCAAGCGTGCGAGGAACGCTCCGCGGAAGCGGCATCGACGACTCGCGTGCTCGAGCTCGAAAGAGCTCGGGGGCTTCCGCCCACAGCGTCGGGCGGCGAAGAGCCGCGGAATCGAGCTCCCGAACCCGAGGGACGATCCACCGCCGATCAAACGAACGAGCCAACAAGCTCAAGCCCTCATCCAGGCCGTCCGATAAACTGGCTAGCAGGCGCGTGGCACGACGGGCGCAAGGGCGGCAAGCGCGGCGGTAACCGCGCAACATCAACGGTAATTTCCCAACATCCGGATCACCGACAACTAGTTCTTCATGCAGAGGCGAGCACATACGAGCTAGTCCGAACTCACCGCTGAGGGCTCGGGCTCTTACCAAGCACGACCCGTCCTAGGGGTTCGAAGGCCGGCCCCCCACGGGGCCTCGACGCCGCCCGGGAACACCACGAGCGAGGGCGCTAAGGCGGCGAGCATCGGCGGCTCTCGCCCCAAGCTCACGAAGCGAGCTCGGGGGGCTTCCGCCTAAGCGCGTTTGGGTTGCCAAAGGAGGCGAAAAAGACGACCTTAGGTTGTCCTCTACGATGAGGAGACTCTAGTCCTCGAGCTCTCCGAACGCAGCTCGGGAACCATAAAGGTTGCGCCTTTGGAACACGAGGTCGGGTCCACCAGCCGACCACATCGAATGAGCTCGAGCTTGACCTCCCCGAACTACCCGCTATCGGCTCACCGAGCACTCGATTTCGACCAGCGAGGCAAAAATCGAGCCCGAGCTCACCCCCTCTTACGGCCTCAGCGCAGTAACGGAAAGCGAACACTCGATAACCCACAAAAAGCCTCCACGCGAACCTCTCGTTCGCGGAGCCTCGAGCTGGCTACACCTGGGCGCGCCGCAAGACTGTAAGGCGGCGATCGTGCATCACCAGACGGCCTTCAAGCAAAGGGAGAGACACTGGCCACCGCGGCGGGCCGAATGGCTAAAAACCACGAGCTGGCAAGCCCATCCGCAACCAAGCAAGTTACTAACTCAAGAACACTTTCGCCAGATTATTCACGCCCCGTCACGACGCCGAGCACGAGCACCTCACAACGAGCTCGACCTCACGACTAACTACACTACCGAGACCTCGGCGACTCAAGACACAATTGTTGTTGAACACTCGAGATAACGAGGCATCCCAAAGGTGAGCTCAATCCTTATGCCTTCATCGCTCATAGACACATATATACATATGGGTACAAGTACATGAACCGAGTAGGAGACTACAAAAGCAAGAGGGCGCTGAGAGGTCCTAGCTACAAAAGAGCTTCCACGACAACGACGCCTCTACAACCGCGCTTAAGCTCAAACCCCTGGCGAGGAGCCGACGCCTGCGGTCCTCGCCAAACTTTCCGCCTTGACGAAGACCTCGACCGACCGACTGCCGCCGCCGGCCGCCTGGGGCCCAACCCGGCATCCGCAGCGAGGCATCGACGCCGACGCCGCCACCACCTCCTCCGCGGTGGCCTCGAACTCCTCGACGTCATCGGCAAAGGTCGCCAGGAATCCCCGTCCGAGAACCCTTGACTCCCGCTGTTCGGCGCCGATCGCCGACGACGCCTATCGCTAGGCGTCACCGCCCTCGCGGGCGGACGCCACGGACCGCAACCATCGGGAGCCGCCCCGCAGGTGATCCGCCTCTTCCGAGCGAGCCGCGAAGAAAGCGCAGAGGGTCGCGGACGAATGCCAACTCGAAGGTTGGACCAGAAGAGGGACGCTCACCGCCGCGCGAACCGGGTCGGCGCTTCCGCACCTGGGATGCGCCGCATCGCGAGCTCCCGCTCCAGTCCGCCGATGAGCGCGCCCTCGCGTCCCCTTTGGCCTCTAGCGCAGCTCCCGAGACTCGAGGCGGAGCTTCGGCAATCGTCGCCTCTCCCGAGGGCGGGGAGGCGGCGCGCGGAGCGAGGGGAGGCATGGCCCCGGGCGGTGCCGGATCAGCCGGCGACGCGAGTTACGGCGGAAAGCGAGCCCGCCCCGCCGAAGATGACGGCGTCCCTCCCCCCAGGTGCCTCCTCTCGTTCCGAAGATCCCCCGACCTCCATCTCTAAGGCAAAGAAGGCTCTGGGAAGAGAAGAAGGACGCGTCAGTGGAAGAAGACGGCGTCGCTCCACAACCCGAGTCCTCAAATTTATAATCGATGGCGACGGTTCCCGCTCCCACACGCAGGGGAGGCGCCCCCGGGGAAAGTTCCCCCACGATCTCCACCCACGACGCGCACGATTCCACGAGGAACCGCCACCAATGGTGACGTATGCGCGAAACCCGCCTATAATTGCGGTAATTAACGCAGTGGGTGCACGAAGCGCCCGTGATTAACCTCCCCCGACGGTGAAGCCACGGGCGACGCTCGGAGTTTGAGAAACCGTTAACAGAACGCACCCTCCCCACGCTGCCTCAATACGACCACGAGGTCGGTTCGCTAGGGAGGAAGCGTCCAAGGGGGGAGGACGATGTTTGGGGACGCATCATACCCGAGCTCACGCGACCGACGACCCCAAAAGGCGACCTCGAACCGGCAAGAGTCCCCCTAACGATGAGCTCCCCTGCGGGAACACGGGCCCACGTGAGCTCTCCGGAAGAGCTCGCCCGGCACGAGCCCCTCGATCCACTCCCTGCACGAGTTCTCGCCACTCGAAGCTTCCTCGAGCTCTCCGCGAGGGACCTCTCCATAGACCTCCGGGCGTCCCGAGCTCCCCAGACGGCAAGCCCCTACGCAGCGAGCTATCTCAAACAGCTCGACTCGCTCGCGGGCACGAGAGTTGGCCGCCAACTCTCGACGCAACCAACCACTCCCCGACGAATCACTCAGTAGCCATGCGGAGTAACAGAGACGTAAAAGGGTCATTCGATCATGCTCGCTCGCACTCATCAACTCCGCAACTCCGCTCACTGTGGGCCTGCGGGTACTTGCTCTGTACCACACTCCCATACCCGGCATGGGAGACCCCCACACCGAGAAGACGGCTCCCAACTCCGGTTAAAGGACGAGGCAACGCCAGACGCTTTTACATAACAGGCGAAATGATTGAGAGCTCGACGCAATCGTCGAAACGCCAAGATCCAAGCTGAGCTCGAGGCACGAGCTCACCGCCGCAGGATTCGAAGGTCAAGCTCGACTCAAAAGCTGGGCCGCCCTGAAACAATAAGAGCTGGGAGCACCTTACGGAAGCGGCATCGACCGCCCACGCCCTGAGCCTCGGGCTGGGGGCTTCCCTTGTCGCAGCGTCAGTATCCGAAAGGGCCCGCGAACGACTCGGAGCCGGCCTCGGGGAGGAAACACCTACGCCTCCCGGCGACCCCCCTGGGGCTCGAGGACCGCGAGGCCGGGCCCTCGAGTCGAGGTCGATCCACTAGCCGATCGTATTAACGAAAGTTAACGAACTCCTGCCTCACCTAGACCATCCGACAACAGCTCACCGAAGCGCTCGATCTTGGCCAACAAGGCTAGATCGGCTTCGAGCTCACCGTCTTCACACTGCGAAAGACAACGGGTCGATGAGCCCGGGCGACAGCTCTAAAGCCTCCGCGAGCTCACAATATCACAGAGCCTCGAAACTACACCCGTGGGTGCGCTCGCGCGCACCCACGACCAAGACTTTCCCCTACTCTAGAATCCCACAACAAAGGCCTGCCATTTGGACAGCGTCTGCGGAAGAGGACCCTCTCTCCCAAACGCTCTGGGGCTACTGTGGGGGATCACGATCATCCGACACCGCAGACGAGCTCCCGGATCAACGTACGAACGAGCTAATGCGGCACCCCGAAAGCCCACTCGGGTCAGCGCAAAGGTCACTACCCTCCGAAGAGACCCGCGCCCGCGGACGAAGCTCCCGCTGGCCGAACCGACGCGCATAAGCCTCCGAGCCCGAGGGGCGCGTTCCCGCTTCGACCGAGCCTCGAGAGAGCTCCTCCATGGTCGCGTGACCTGGCATCTCTCTACGAGGTCTCTTTTCCGCCTCGCGCCGAGCCTCGAGCCCGGCGAAGCCCCGCGACGAGGAAGAGCCTCGCCTATCTTCCGCGAAGCCAGCCCAGGCACGGAGCTGGCCAACCACTCGACGAGGACAAGCCACGCTGCGCCACGCTAAAGGAATGTGGAGAGGTCCTTCCTGCCCAGCATACCCATCATACCCCATCGGCTCCAAATGCGCCACACGCGATCCCTCGGGCACGGTCGACGTGTGCGTGCCCCATCCATGGCATGGCCGCGCCCATGCTCGACGGGATCGGTTCCTACGCGACAATGGCGACGACACGACGCCGGGGCCACCACCCTAACCTCGGTTCGCGCGGCACGGTGGCGACCACTTCCCAGCATCCAAGTCTCCAAAGAGCTCAAGACTCCACTCCCTGCCCCACCAAAGAGCTCGTCGTAGAGGTCCCCGCCGCACTCGTCGCGTCCAACATCTCGGCTGCAGTCCCCCTATGGGTACATGCGGAGCGCATCTCGCGTGCCAGCGACATGGCCGCCCTCCCATACCGGCGAGACGGCTTCCAACTCGCGATTGAAGACAGTGGCGACGCCCTCTCGACCATCGCCTGCACCCGATTCTCGCGATACGACAACGACCGATCTCAACATCCAAAGCTATCGAGAGCTCGAAGAGAGCTCCCGGGCCAATCAACGAGCTCGCTCGGAGAGCTCCCTTCACCTACCCGCCGCTCCATGGCCCCTCATTCTATCCACTCGCCTCAACTCGAAGAGCTCATATGTCCTACCTCCCCTTGCCACTATAAAAGGAGGGCAGGGTGCTCTGGGCTTGAGGCAGAGGGGGACAACGCACTCCAAGTTTCCACACACAAACATCCTCCTGATCACCCTCATATTGGCACTAGCCTCAATCACGCAGACTTGGGAGCCCGCTCCTCTCTCGATCCGCTGTACGACTCTCCCGCATGAGCCTAGTCTCGATATGACCACACCGGACTAGGAGCTTGATTTTCGCCCGAACCAAGATAAACATTGTGTCATTGTCTCTAGAGCTAGGCCATTCTGGGATGAACGCACTAGCACGGCCGACACCGCGACGCTGGTCACCGCGATATCGCACCACGACGCTTTTTAAAAACCGCCATGGTTAATCGATTACCGTGTGCGTGATATTATAACCGCGCACCGTTAATTAAATGCCCGCCACGATAAAAGCCATTTGCCACGCGGGCGGTTTTTCTAAAATGCCCGGCTCACGGAAAATTCTTTCCAGGCCTTGTAAAATCAATTCAGTAGTGAAGCGGGTGCTCATTAGCCGGCGGGGCGACGACGACTTCGACTTGTTGACTGTTGAGAGCTGCCGTCGCGCAGGTTTAATGTGCCGACACTTGGCAGGTGAGATGCCAACGCGAATGAACCCGAGGATGGTCTCCATGTGCCCTGCGTACGACGACACTGACCCCCAGCCCGGTCCTTCTACGGTCATTTAGCTGACATGCATGCTCCTTTGCCTGTGTACTGTTTCCCGAGAAGTTGGACGGACCCATCTAATTTAGCACATGTAAACAGAGATCTGAGTGTTAGCAAACGTGGTTTCACGTTCCTACGGCCGTCCTTCCTTGTAGCTCTCGTACATGCTGTACACGCCATGGCTCTCCTTCTTGTAGCTAGCACTACCGTGATGTACATGTGTATATAGGCGCAAGCCTCAAGCAACACAACTCTGAGCTGTCATTCTTGCATTGCTACCGCTTATATGGTATCAGCGATCTCACGATCCTAACCTTCCGCTGCTCTCCACTCTCCCTCAGGCCGCCATGAGCTCCTCCTCTTCTTCCTCCATGGCCTCCGACAACTCCGCCGACCTCCCTCCCAACACACTCCGGGTCCGTAGATGAGCCAGCTGCTCCTCCGTCATTCACGGAATCAACATCCCCAACCGGGTGCCGATCGTGCCTCGACTTCGACGAGTCGAACCACGCCGCATGGGCCCGATCCTTCTCCGCCATCTTCGCCGCATGGCCTCCGCGACGCGTCGATGGCTCCTCGCCCAAGGGCTGGCAACGATTGCGTAAAACGATCGCGCCATCGCCTCCCGGTTCTACAACCGCATGTCGCCCGAGCTCCATCCATGGTGTTTCCAAGCATGGAGGACACCGCGGCACCGCCTCCCCGGCGGCGTGCTAAACATCTTCCTCGCGACAACAAGGACACTCGCGCCATTCACCCGGCGCGGAGTTCCGCACTCTACCACAGTGATCTCCATCCTCGACTACACGGTCCCGCATGAAGGTCATGGCGGATCGTCTCAGCCGCTGGTCCCGGCGCCCGCAGCGACAAGGACCCTCATCCACAACATCGTCCGTGGCCTCAACCCGCCTTCACCACGCGATCCCGCACATCACCCTCCGACGCCGGCTGCCCTCCTTCTCAAGACTCCAATCCATGCCGCACCAGGGATGGCATCGCCGAACCGAAAGATGCGCCGCGGGCGGCGCTGGTCGCCAGCCGCCGCGCTGCCACGACAACGGGTCGCGCCGTAACACCCACGCAGCCGCCGCGCTGCTCATCACGAACACTTCCAGCAGCGCCGCCGCACACCGGCGCCACGCCGGGCCTCCATCGACTCGCGACTCGCCCATCGGGTCTAGGCGCCGTGACGTCCTCGTCTTCCTCCGGCGGGCAAGAAACAAGAAGAAGAAGAAGCGGCTCTTCCCCTCACCCGCTCCCCGGATTTTGGCCGACGGTCAACTCTCGGACCGCATGGTCCAGGCATGGCTCTTCCAGCTCGCGGGCCGTACACCGGGAGTTCCCGCGCGCCGCCATTCGCCTTCCCACCAAGCCCACGTCGCCGGTGCAACCTCTTCGATGGATCCTCACTTGCTCGCACCTCAACAACATGTCGGCCGAACCACCCCGCTCCACCGGCGATTGGTTCTTGACACCGGTGCCTCCTCACACATGTCTCACGGCCCTCGTAATATCTCCCTCTCTCCATCCTTATTCCTCTTCCACAAAAATCATTGTGGTAGGGCAATGGAACCTCTCTTCCTATTACACACACCGGTTCCTCCTCCATACCTACATCTTCCACTTCCCTCTTAATGATGTTCCCATCTCACCCCATTTAATCAAGAACCTAGTTTCGTTCGAGCTCTACACGTGATAATCCCATTATTGTTGAATTTGATGCCACCGGTTTTTTCCATCAAGGATCGTACTTCACCTGTGCGGTGATACTCCCGCAGCTGACAAATGAGGGGGACCCTATCCGCACCCAACGGCTGCCCAAATGGCCCACCCACTGCCTCACCGCCGCCTCGCCGACTTGGCACCGCGGGCATCCTCGCAACGAGGCTTTCCGTCATCTTCTTCGGCCATTTGATTTCTCTTGTAATAAAGAACTCAATCATACTTGCCATGCTTGTCGCTGCAAACATACATACTCTTCCGCTTTCTACCTCTCAACAATGCACCAATGCACCATTTGAATTAATTCACCGTGGATGTTTGACTTCACCGATTGCCGCTCACTGTTTTCAATATTATCTTGTGCTGCTTGATGACTCACTCACTATGTGTGGACTTTCCCCTTACGCCACAAATCCGAGGTCACAACCATCATAGCTTTTCATGCTCTTGCTAGCACTCGCCTTTTGGGCGCCACATACATGCCGCTCAAACCGACAATGGCCCCGAGTTCACAACCCAAAAAGCCGCGGCCCTACACCGCACACGGCATCATGCCCGCCTTTCCCTCATCCCACATCACACGCCAGAACGGCAGCCGAAAGTGCCCCCTCAGACCTGACTTGAACGATGGTGTCCCCGCACACTCTATATGCCGCCCCTGCCCCCTCCGGTCACTCGGGTCGGCATTGCACACGTCCACCTACCACAAAGGTAAAAACCATGCAAAGCCACTGATCTCTTTCCACCCCATATTCTTTCTCAGACAATCTAATCCGAGATACTCACCCATTCGGTTGTCTTTTGTTATTCAAATACGCAGCCACCGCCCCTACAAACTATCTCCGAGATCTGTGGCTTGTATTTTTATTGGTTACCACAGACCATCGTGGATATCGGTGCTATGACTTGGCGACACGCAGTTCTCAACTCCGCCACGCCTACTTTGACGGGCGCGAGTCTTCCCCAGACGCTTCGACCGCCTCCTCGACTCTAGCAGCAGTGTGTGTGCCTAGATCCGTGGGCGACCGGATCTTGGTGCTGAGATGCGGACCTCCCACCTCTTCCGCCGCCTCACGGGGAGGGGGCCACGCAGGCCCGCCCTCGCGACCCGCCCTCACCCATCGACGGTCGGACCACGCAACGCGATCACTGCACCGGGACGGCCACTTGCCGCGGTCACCGCCCTCGAGCTACAAGGGCCTCTCCGGGAACTGACGACCTCGACGCACTCGGCCTCACCGGTACCTCGACGCACTCGGCGCCCTCACCAAGCCCGCGCCTCACCTTGCTCATGGACCTCTCGCACCAACCGAACGCGATCAACCCGACGGCAAACGGTACTCCTCAACAAAGACATCCCATGGTGACCAGTCTCGTGGGGGACATTCAAGCCAAAACCGACGCCTATGCCAACGGCCACAACTTCGACCATCTCTCCGATCCCACGAACCCGTGAATCAAGCCCCTCAAGGACCTGAATCGGAACCAAGCCATGCACGAGTTTGACGCCCTCGATCGCCAACATGGAACCTCGCCTCGTCCCCAAACACGCCGTCACGGCAGCGGGATCTTCCGTCACAAATTCAAGGAAGACGGAGCGGATCGTTACAAAGCTCGATGGGGTGGTCCGCGAGGATCTCACTCGCGCCGGTGTCGACCATGGAGAGACATATTGTCCTGTTGTCAAGCCGGAACTGTGCGCGATCGCCCTCCATCTCGCCGCAGACATTGGCATTGGTTTGGCACCAGCTCGACGTCAACAACGCTTCCTTCATGGCGCGCCCGACGAACAAGTCTAAGACGACAGCCCACCTCGGGTTCACCAACAACCCTGAACTCGGTCTCGGTCGGCCTCCAAAGCCCCACGGCCCAAGCAGCGCCCCGTGGCCTGGTACATGCGCCTGCCAGCTTCCTCGGCTCCATGGGATTCCGCCCCACCCGACCGGGACAGCCCCTTTTCGCCCTTCACAAGGAAGGAGTCCGTGTACCGCTCTCCTCTATGTCGACGACATCGGTGTTGACGGCCTCTTCCAACGACATCCTACGCCGTGTCATCCGCGATACATCAACCATGAGTTCGCACTCAAGGACATGGGGCCTCTCCACTTCTCTTCCTCGGCGCCCGTGTCACACGGCGCCCGACGGCTTTCACCTTCAACAACACCGTATGCACCGGACTCGCTGATCGCTGGGCCGGCTGGCCGACCGCCGCCTAGGTGACACGCCGGCTGATTACTTCCCGCCAGTTGTCCGAAGAACGACGGCACCGCCTTGTCCACAACGGATGCTTCGACTACCGCAGCCTCGCCGGGCGCACTACAAGACTCACGATGACACGGCCGGATCTCCAGTACGCCGTCCAACAAGCGTGTCCCATATGCACGCTCCGACCACGGCGCATCAAGGACTTTGTCAAACGACTCTACGATACATCCGCTGGACTGCAGGCCATGGTCTCCATCTCCGCCGGTCTTCACAGTCCGACCTCGCCGCCACTGACGCCGATCGCGGGCTGCCCCACACACGACGCACGCTCCACTCCAGGCTTCTCGTGTGTTCATGGGGGACTCGCCGGTATCGTGGGTCCCTCCAAACGCCAAACGACAGTCTCCCGTCAAGTGCGTAGCCGAGTACCGGGTGTTGCTAACGCTGGGCCGAGCGCACACCGGATTCAGTTGCGCCTCAGCGAGCTCGACTGTCCATTGTCCAAGGCAACCATCGCGTTCTGCGACAATGTCTCGCCGCTACATGAGCTCAACCAGTGCATCACAAACGCACAAAGCACATATAGAGCTCGATGTTCACTTCGCGGCGGGAAAAGTGCTCGCCGCTTTCGCCAGTGCAAGGTTCTACATGTACCCACGACACAACAATTCGCCGATATCATGACCAAAGGTCTTCACGGCGAGCTTCATGAATTCCGCAATAGTCTGTGCGTCGCCGGCAAACGACACTCACACTGAGGGGGTGTTAGCAAACGGTTTCTCGCTCTACGGCCGTCCTTCCTTGTAGCTCGTACATGCTGTACACGCCATGGCTCTCCTTGTAGCTAGCACTACCGTGATGTACATGTGTATATAGGCGCAAGCCTCTAAGCAATACAACTCGAGTTGTCATTCTTGCATTGCTTACCGTTTACACTCGGAGCCCTTTTATATGAGCGCTGAAATGGGGAACAAATATCGCTACAGCTTCTTTCTGGCTTTCTAGTACATATTCCGTAGGTTATTATAACCCTAGCACGAACTCCGTAGTGCACGTTGTACACAAAATATGCTACACATTCTCAAAATGTTAGGGCCCAGGTGTTATTAATAAGCCCCACTACATAAGGAAGCTTATTTCCGTTCTTTTCTTTTTGGGCCAAACTACCATTAGAATTGGGGGTCGCTGTCATTCCCTCAACCGACAATTCGAGCTAGGGGCATCCGTGTCGATCTTAGCTATCCATTTTCACGAACCGGTTCGTAAACCTGTGTTTCATTAAGACGAAAGGAATAATTTGACAACATCGATCAACTCCAACTACTAAACCCCACTGGTACGATGCTAGCATGCATGAGAGTAGCAAAATTTACTGATCAGCTATAGCAAAAGCCTATGGTTATAACATAAGAAAATGACTATACGACCATAAACACATATTGGGTCTAGGGGAAGCAAGCACGTAAGACTTTACATACGTCACAATATGGAAGCAAGTGACGACGTATCTGAGGATGACATCAGAACACACGTAGCTGCAGACATGAATTGGTGCCCATGCATGCATGCATGCTCAGGTCACCTCTTCCACCCACAAGAGGTCCCGGCAAGCATATCCTTAATGCATGCATGCATACTCTGGTCCTCCAGCTGCAAATAACCCACACTTCACTCATGGAGACACTCTTTATTTTATTTTATTTTTTGCGTATAAGGAAAATTCCACCGATACTAAAGCAAATTACATCCTCTCTCATTTCAAAAGTAAACTGTAAACTACTCCATCATCATTGATGGGAGACAAGAAACTTGAAAGCCATAAATTCCACCATATAGGATCATCATCCCAAACGGATATGCCACGGACGCAAGCTTCGATCCAACGAACAAGGCCATCTCCCACCATCCACCGCCATCCTCATACTCCATCACTTTTGCAAAAGAGAGTAACCGCTAAAAACTCCACATGCGAACATGCTGATGCCAGAAATTCGACGCTGCCGACTATGTCGCCGAACTCATCGCCGCTGCTCTTCACCGTGATTCGCCACGAGAGAACACAAGTCCAACCGACATCCGAGATAGATATCGCTGAAAACTCAAATCTCACTAGCCCATCGCCATGGCCGCAAAGAACAACAGCGAAGTACAAAAGCGAAGGGCCGGAGTACCTTTATTTCCTTCCATCAACGGTGATGCCTTCGCTCTTGTCATCATCACCGCTGAGGAACGACACGCTCCATTGCTCCATCGAGCGATCTTCGACGATGCCTTACTGCCGCTGGGCCAATTTCTTCGACGGATCTCCAGAAATCTCAACCTCTGAAGCACTCGATGAACTAGGAAAAATATTTATTAAAAACAAATGGATCTCCACCTTCAACCCCCTACATGCCGGGGAGATGGAGGGGACCAGCGGTGGTGTAAGGCGAAAGCGCCGCGGCGCCCCTAGGGTTTGGGGCGGCGCTCCCTGTTCCGCTTCTTTGGCGCACGACTAATAATGTTCTAATCGCAGACAATCTTGAAGTACTTTGTGTTGGGCAATTTGGTACACGTACTTACAACACGTTCGTTAGGCTCCAAGTCTCTACGTACTCACACATTGGCACTATTTGTTATAAAAACATTAGCATCATTTGTTGCTAATTTCTTTCTAGTGCGTGCCATCAAAATTCCACCGGCAACAAGACACCTCTCGACGTGCCTCATTAGCCGGGCGGGACGACGACGACTTCTGACTTGTTGACTGTTTAGAGCTGCTGGAGCGGGTTTAATGCGCCGACACTGGCAGGTGAGTGCCAATGCGAATGAATCGGAGGAGGGTCTCCATGTGCCCTGCCAGTACGACGACGCTGACAGCCCGCCCCGGCCCTCTCATACTTTGGTACGGCTCATTTGTCGTCACTACACTAATGGCTAAGTCGCATAGACATAAGCTCCTTTTGGCTAGTATGTACTCCTCCGCCCCTCGTTTAGACATCGCTATGGGCTAGCGGTCAAACTTTCTCAACTGGACTTGGTTTGTGCAGATAAAATATGTGCAACATTTATGTTCTGCATAAATTTATTAAAAATTAGACTTCTAATATTTTCAATGATACTAATTACTTAGCATAAATAGTTTATATAGTTTTAATATATAATTGCCGGAAGTTTGAAAACGTGACTTCTCGTGAAGCGAGAATGACATCTATTTAGGGACGGAGGGAGTACTTGCATTAGACCGTAAAGGTCGGGCTGGGTCTCGCTCATGTTTCATTTACTTTCAAAATACTCCTCCGCCCCAAAATAAAATGACGCGCGCTTCCCGAGAAACATCTACCGGCAAAGTATATATATTAAAATAGGATTAATATTTATATTACATAATTAGTATCATTGGAAAGATCTTTTGATCTACTCCTCCTGGGCTCGGTTTTCTAGGGCGTTCTCACGCTTTGGAGTTTGGCAGCCTATATTAGGCGTGGCGTGCAAGTACGAGGTCAAATGTTTAAATGGCCTTGCATGGTATTGGGTGAGCGCGATCGATTTAGGTAATCTCGGCTGCATGGCACAACTTGCATGCATTTAATGACCATACATTTCTCTGCGGCGCATGTATCGATGCCAAGAGCTTGCATGCGTGGTTACTACTTCCTTGGTATCCGAGATTTTGCCGATACGCCTAAGAAAAACCGTCCCTGAGGGAGTAGTTTTTTAACAAATTTATTTGAAGATTTAAATCTTCTACGTATTTTCTATAAATCGAGCCAAACTTGTGCATGAAAACCCAAAAACGCCGCTATTTTGGGACGGAGGAGTAGGTGATGTATTTTGATGACATGACAATGCATTTAAGAAGAGAGATAAGAAATGAGTGTCTCTAGATTAAACTCTCTTGACACAATTACCATCTTTGAGTCATAGAATTAATGCTTTTCAAACTATAGAATGAAAACTTTGCATTGAGAGTAGGTGTTGCATCCAAGTTTCATTTGACATGGCAGCTTTGGAACAACAAAGTGAAACCTCCACTAAATGGAGTTTCAAAAGAGTTTCATAGGTATTAATTACGCTGATGTGGCACCTATTAATGATGGTGAGAGATGACAAAGAGTTTCATAGGTAGAGAGAGTTTCATGGATGAAACCTTCTCTCGCACTATTTCAAAAATCTAAATGCGTTTGAAACTGTGCCATGAAATCCCTTTGAGACGGCCTTCGAGTACTCAGTACTCGCTTTCATGAGAAGTTGGACGGACCCATTAATTTACGGAATGATCGACACTAATTCTAGCACATCTAACCAGATCTCCCCTTATATGAACTGAAACGGGAACACTACAGCTTGTCTATCTGGCTTATATAGGTTCTTATAACCTACTCCCTCTCGGGTCCCTAAAAAGACCGGCCACCGTGGATACGTGTCATAAGTTTGACTCAATTTGTAGAAAACACGCAACATTTAAATTTTCAAATAAATTTGTTAAAAACTAGACTTGAAGATCTTTCTCGATGATGCTAATTAATTAGCACAAATGTTTTTATATTTTAATATATAATTGCCGCCATTTGCGTCTCTCGGAAACCCGTGACAATCTTTTAGGACGGAGGGAGTAGGGCCAGCCCACAGGGAATGCAGGGTGTCTGCAACAATCATCAACAAGTTAATCACTCATGATTGGTCAATTGTTAGTTGTACTATATTAAATGATTGCTATTCATGGCGGTACGTGCTCATCAACTGACGACAACATTTCTGCAGTGTAGAGAGTGAGTAGACATGAGAGCAGACGACGGGGACGACGGCAAGACCTCGGCGTTCCAGTGCCCGGCCGACGCGGCGCGGTACACGGTCGCCGCCGTGGTGACCGTGCTGATAGTCGCCGTCGTCGTCACTTCCCTGAAGGTGGTGCTCCGGCCGGAGTCCCCGCGCCTCTCGTCGTCGACGGCGCCGTGTACTCCACTCCGCAGCCGGCGACCGAAACGGCGTCCCTGCAGCTCAACCTCCGGGCCGAGAACCCCAGCGCGGCCGCGCCCGGATGTACTTCCTCAACGTCACCGCGTACCTCTTCGACGGCGCGATGCCGGCGTCCACACCGAAGCTCGACGAGGACTCCATCGTCTTCTTCAACCCCACTGACGCGGCCGTGCGGCAGGAGATGGCGGTGGACTTGATGACGAGCGTGGAGGCGATCAACGACCCTGGCGTCATGAACCAGACCTACTTCGAGCTGCTCTACACCAAGCGTGTCGTCGTCGGCGACATGACACTGCGGGTGACGGCAGCCTCGTGACGGAGGTCAGCTCCGGGTTCAACATGACCCGAATGCAGGTCACCTTACTACTGCCGGCCGCCCTCGTCGGCGGGAGCAAGGGCGGTGAGGTCTCCAATGGCAGGAAGGACGTGCTTTGCACGGATAACCTCGGAAGTCAATGATCGATTCTCCTGTTATCAAAAGATCGATCCTGTGTGTTGCTTTGTTTCTAAAATCAAGCGCGGTAAAGTCTATGCCTGCTTGAGAAGAATGCTGTGTGTGAGAATGTAAAAACTGTCCTACATATGTAATCTATATACGTGAGAGCTGTGTATTTTTGATTTCTGGCATGTGTATTTCACATAATCTTACAAATGAAGTTACACTACGACGACAAAGCAACAGTGCAGTGTTGACACGTTCTGCAGTGTTTTTAGTTATGAAGTTTCATTTTGTTGTAAAAATATACTTCCTCCATCTCAAATTATAAGTCGCTTTAATTTTACCCTAAGTTTGACTCATTCTGCCTTATTATGCAAACATAGTTAAATTTAATTTATTTTTGAAGAATGTTTATTAATAAAGTAAGGAACAATAAAAAGTGATATTTTTATATAAATTTTTAATAAGACGACAGTAGTCAAAACTTATTGCCAAAAAGTCAAACGACTACAGCTTTTGGAATGCGAGGAAGTAGAATATATGCAGACACTACAACACTCTCAGAAATCACATAATCTTCCAGTACATTGTTTTTATTTATTTATACTTCAAGTTTCATCTAGCTAGCTATTAGCATGTCGTTAATGAGGACGCTCTGATGATTATTGTCGAGAAGTCATTAGATGTAGACACCTCCTCGGTGTGGATGTGGCTATCTAGAACACAAATCTTTTTCTCTTAAATTCTTTCAGAGATCCCTCTGCAGTATCTAAAGTACAGTAAGAAGTTAATTCTAAAAGTTAATACAGTAAGAAGTAATAGTCATGGTAAAGGTTGTACCATTCCAGTGTGAACACGGGAGACTTTAGAAACTGCCATGGAAAAATTGGTTCCTAGCTAGTGAGGGACTGGCTAAAGATTGGAACGCGCCTTCATCCATGCATTCATGGCGTATAGCTGTTACCGACTCAAACGTAACACAGCCGTGTGTGCGTGAGTGGTGAGTGAAACAAAAAAATTGCTCTTTCCTTGTTGCCTATATAACCGAGAGTGGCCGAGTTGCACGGCAAACCTATCTAGAGGACTAGAGAGCAAGATAGATGTACACACACACAGTACTCTGATAGATCTTACTCAGATTGGTACAGCTAGCCATGGCGGGATGCTGTCAGTTCTGCTTCCTTGTTCCTCGTAGTGTTTCAGCCTCGCAGCTTGTCCGGTTCTTCTCTACTAGCAGTGTCCTAGTCGCCGTCCATGCAGCAGCAGTCAGCAGACGCGGCAGAACACGAGTACACATTTGTGGCGATCAGCTCGCTGGAAGCCGAAGGCTGCTTGCACCGGACACAGGGGTACGATCCTATGATCCGAAAACACACATACAAACAGCTGAAAAATTGATCGATCTTAAACCAATACTACTGAACGAACTGAACGATGTTGGTTGGGCTTGTTGCAGTGTTCCACCCCATAGTGACCAGAACACCACGTGGCTACGCCTCAGTCTCTCCCATGGTTCTTGCTCGCCGTCGTCGCACCGCCGCGAGCAGAAGGCTGTCCTTGGCCGAGCTGCTACGGCAGGACGAGCGCCCGCGTGCAAAATATCCAGATGACGCCGCTGTCTGCTGGCGATGACGACGACGACGCCGACGATGATGAGAAGGTCAAGAAGCGCGCGGCGAGAAGCACCACAACCGCTATGGAACACGGGCCCGTCGTCGACGTCAACGTCGGCTCTGCAAGTAGCATTTCCACGGTACTACCAACGAAACTGTTTTTCTTTGTCACCAAGAAGATCAAGAAGCGATCGATCGCTCGATCCATCTCCCTTTTTGTTTCCCCTGCAGTCTAGGATTATTGATCCGATGATCACCGGCGGCGGGACGAGGAGGAACATGCCGGGGACGGTGCAGACGATGATGGTGGACACCGCCAGCGACGTGCCATGGGTAATGCCACCCGCCGCCGACGGCAGGCAGCAGATTCTTCGACCCAACCCGATCGCTCCGACGTACGCCCTGTTCTCCGTGCGGCTCGCCGGCGTGCGCGCGGCCTCGGGCCCTACGGCAACGGCTGCATCAACGGGCAGTGCCAGTACCGCGTCACGTACGCCGACGGGTCATCGACGCTGGGCACGTACAGCCCGACCTGCTCACCATCACCTCGCACCACCGCCGTCCGCAGCTTCCAGTTCGGGTGCAGCCAGGCCGAGCAAGGTCTGAGCCAGAGCAGCACCTCATCCGGGACCATGTCACTCGGCAGCGGCCCGGAGTCACTGGTGTCCCAGACGGCGACTACCCACGGGAACGCCTTCTCGTACTGCGTCCCACCGACGCCGAGCGACGCTGGGTTCTTCGTCCCCGGCAGACCGCCGACTTCCAGGACGAGGACGTTCGTGGCGACGCCGATGGGGAGGTTCAGGCAGGCACCCAACCTCTACCGCGTCCTCCTCCGTGGCATCACCGTGGCGGGGCAGCGGCTGACGAACGTGCCCACGACGGTCTTCGCCGCCGGTTCCGTGATGGACTCCCCGCACCGCCATCACCCGCCTGCCGCCGACGGCGTACTCAGGCGGTGCGCGCCGCGTTCCGGAGCAGGATGGGCGCGTACCGCCTGGCAGCACCGAAAGGAGCCTCGACACCCGCTACGACTTCACCGGCGTCATGGTCGTCAGGGTGCCGAGAGTCGCGCCTCGTGTTCGACAAGAACGCCACCGTGGAGGGACCCTTCCGGGATCCTGATTGACGACCGTCTCGCCTTCGCGCCCAATGGTGAGTGACCGTACTCCGGGGATCATTGGCAAACGTGCAGCAGCAGACCATCGAGGTGCTCTATGACGTCGGCGGTAGGTCCGTGGGGCTTCCGCCGCGGTGCGTGCTGAGTTCCTCTGCCCAAGTCCCAACTAGTAGCTAGTAATTCGTAGTTTGTGTTTTGAGTTGAATAAAACCCCTTTAAGTCCTACCCTTTGATGAAATACTAGTTTTACTTCGGTGATTGATCAGTACGGCGCGTTGGTCTGCAACTGTCGCATTGTCCTGCTACTTTGAGCGTTTAATCTGGATTAGCAGTGAGTGAATGCATGACGTGAGCACTTGATCTCTGAAGAATGTTTCTTGCTTGATGATGCTCTCTGAATTGTGGGTATATATAGGGAGGACCTGATCGATTGCCTGTAGGCTGCAGGCTTATTTAGTTTACTGATTCCAATCTCCACATTCATGTTTGCAGCCAGACTCTTACTAGCTGCTGCATTTTTTGAAGTTGCATATGCTTTTATTTATGGAAAGGGTGCAATATAATAGAGTACTCTGTGATGATGCAAAAGCAACGATGCCCTGGAACTGAAAAGTAAATGAATGTATTCATAGAACAGTTTCAGAGCTTTATGAATTATGAGTGGAACTTTTTGACTGTCGATATTTCCACACTCAGCAGTCATGCAGCAGATCTACAAGAATCCATTCCGCCAAGAAACAAATAATCAGCACATTAAGTGTTGCATAATCAGCACATGAACAATGATTATTTCCATACTGCATGATCAGCAGATGAACAATGCAGAGAGACAGATCTCTGGAAACAAATAATACCTATTTAGACATGAAATGAATGAATGAAGAAGAACAAGAAAGAGTGCATTTTATGTTGCACGGCACGCAGGCCTCCTGATTTGAGAGCATTGCCTGCTACTATTATTACAAGGGATGGAAATGAGCACAGTGGATCACGACGAGCGTGGTTGCACAAGCTTCAACACAGGCCTCTCTTCTGGATACCAAGCTGCACCTGCATCTCGTCAATTTGCTGCTGCATGCAGTGCTTTGTGTGCGTCGCTGTATCCCTTCTTGAGCCACTAGATCCTCACGGCATGCCAACGGCAACGGCTGACCTAGACATCAGCTGCAAAGACGAACCCAAAACACCGGAGCAGTGGGACCTTGAGCACATCACCATGGCCAGGAAACATTATGTGCAATGTAGAGTTGCACTGAAATCTCTAAAAACCTGCGTGGAATGGTACCCGAAGAAGCCCAAAAGGTTGAGATTACCGTCTCTCAATAGGGCTGGATCTCGAAATGAGTGATGACGAGAGATTCTGATGATGGTCGAGGCAATGCAAACTCTGCTGGATTTTCTATAGTGAGTATTCCAACCTTGAGCTTTTCCAGTATTCGGAAGGTCCTTGATCCAGACTAGCAATTTGTTTACATGCCCAAACAACTTAAGACTTTTTAGGGTCTTGGGTAAGTTGGGGATGCCATTTCACTCATGAAACTGGTCATCCAATTTGTCATCACTATGAAGTACCACTGCCAAAGATTTGAGATGGGCATGACCAGAGATGGCTTCACACTTATTGATGTTTCCTCTTGCTGATGCCTGACACGCTCGAGCTTACGCAGCTGTGCTTCAGGTTTACTGAGCACCTGGAAGATCGATTCACCACAAGAAGTACAATCTCACATTGACAACGCCAAGAGTATGCAAAAACAACCAGCTTTAATACCTGCAGGAACCTTAACACTGTCATTGAGCCTCCTGCCACAGTCTGCACAACTTGGACAAGAAGCAGCTGTTCAAATTAGGGAGTACATGGCCTGTTGGTATTGCATGACACTGAGGAACTCCGTTATGTCCGGAGCTGCACCATCGGTGTCGGTTTCCTCCTGCTGCTGCTCACAGCTGTTACTGATGAAAGGCTTGTGACTTGTGCCGTTTCTGCTAGTGATGATGATGATGCCACAGGTCGGGATCTTGTGCTGCTGCTGGTGCCCTATCCTCGCCATCTGCTGCTACAACATCACCACCTTCTTCCCAATCCCATACTTCCATTGTACTTGTACCCGCACGAATGTAACGTAGCTTTTGCAGCTTCGTGATAAATATTGGCAAAGTTACTATGGAAGGTGTCTGATATCAAGAGCCCGCAGCTGCATCAGACCACCCATCAACTCCACAGTCCAGAAGAAAAGCAATCCCACGCCATCCTGTAGCGGTAGTAATCCTGAGTCGAGGCAGGTAGCTTCAACCTTCACAGGTCATCATTAGTTACATCTGTTGCATCCTCAAAGATCCAGCACCCGGAGAAGCCTCATGCTGATTCTGTT
>JADLZK010005120.1:0-19261 GCA_015847255.1 Hyparrhenia diplandra | reverse complement strand
ACATGATTGCGACTTATTAGAATTCTTTAGCCAAAGCTTCCTGTGGATCTGATACTCTAGAATACTCATCCTAGGGAAAAGCTACAATGGTAGGTGTTACGTGGCGGCTACTTGAGAATCCTTCATATTCTTTTAGCACTTAACAAATGCCAACAGGGGCCACGCCGGATGTGGAGTAGCGATTATTAGCTAATACTTTGTTTTATTTCATAATCGTTTTAGCATGCATACGATTATGGTCGATGATGATGAAGTGTAGACCGTAGACGAAAAAGGGGTCACCTATGGTGGACCTTGATCTTAACCTGCCTAGCCGTATAGCCGCGGCAAGGAGACGCGATGCTCGGGGCAAGCTATTGGGCTGTTCGACTACGCTAGGAGTCATCTGCCCGGTCGTCGATCTATGCGGGGAGTACACGGTCACACATCTTTGCTTGAAGCGACCAAGAATCTGAGAGGCGGCTCTAGGGGGTCCAATGACTTTAGAGTTTGGTCGAGCATGGAAATAAATTGTTTACGTCGATCGAGAAGAAAATATAACCATGTCAACGTACTCAAATAAACTTTATTAAGTTGTGCGACAACGGAAGGTAAAAAATGATACAAGGCGGCTTCTGAGTCCCCGAGTTACGGGAAAAATCGTCGCGGGTGCTCGATGTTCGGGGAGTTGGGGGCGTCGATATCCTCCATGGTGGTCGTCAGCAACGTGCGCTCCTAGCCCGGGTAACCTCTTTAACTTTGAAGGGGCCTTCCCAATGAGATCCCGGCTTGTGAACACTCTTACGCTTCCTTCGAAGGACCTGGTCGCCAACCGCAAAGGCTCTTCGCGTACATTGCGATTGTAATACCTTGACGCCCTCGAGGTATTTGGCGTTCCGCGTGCGGCATTGTAAGCGGGTTTCCTCGAGCACGACGAGCTCATCTTCTCGAGTGGCGTCCGAAGTTTCTTCATTACAATTTTCCACTCGGGGAGAACAAAAGGCGATATCAGCGGGAGGACTGCTTTAGAGCCAAACACCATGAAGTATGGAGATACACCTGTCTGCGGCTGGGGTGGAGTGCGGAGTCCCCGGGCGACGGCGGTAGCTCTTTGAGCCGGCGACCGAGGGGTATTTCCGTCTAGTCGGAAGAATTAAACCTGCAGGTGCTTCTAATATCATGCCGTTCGCTCGCTCGGCCTGCCCATTGGCCCTAGGGTGGGCGACGGACACATATTTTACCCGAATGCCTTGTCTTCGCAATAATCCCAAAAGTGGCTGCCGGTGAATGTCTTTGCGAGATCCGTGATGATGGAGTTTGGGATGCCAAAGCGATGGACCACCTCATCTAACATTTCAACGGCCTTGTGCTGGTTGGCGTCGACCCGGGGAGGTATTCGATCCATTTGGAGAACTTGGACCATGACGAAGATCCACTTGAAACCACGGGGGCTGCTTTGAAAGGCCGATGGCGTCAAGTCCCGGCCGCGAAAGGCCATCTTTGCTGCGGTATAGTCACGGAGCTCATGTCCGGCACATGCGTGCGCTTCCCGAAGAATTGACATTTCGTGCAATGCCGTACGGTGTTCTGCATCGGCAACCGCCATCGGCCAATAAAATCCTGCCGCGGAAAGCCTTGCCGACCGAGTGCGAGAGCGTGATTGCCACAAATCACGCCATGGATTTCGTCGGCGACTTTATACCATCTTTCTCGGAGATGCACTTCTGCGGGACCCGGTCTCCTATACTCTTCCGCGCCAAGGAAACCGTCGACTAGGGGCGTAATTCTTACTTCACCGGATGAGACGCTCTTGCTCTGTCCTATCTTCGGGCATGAGAGCCTCCTGCGAGATACTTGATTATCGGGACCCGCCGGTCTTCATCGACGGCATTGGATAGCGTGGCGGCGATGTGCTCGGCCGTCTCGGTGGAGGCCTCGGCGAGGATCACCGATTGTCGGTTTCCATATATCTTCGACGAAGACGCTGTCGGTATCTTTGCCCGAAAGAACCGAGCTTGGAAAGTTCATCGGCGGCTTGGTTGTAGTCCCGAACCACATGATCAAAACGAGCCCATAGAACTTGCCCTCCAACTTCCTTATAGCTGCCACATACGCGTCCATCTTCTCGCTCTTGCAATCCCAATCTTTGTTGACTTGCTTGATTACCAATCTTTGAATCCCCAAATACAGGCAATCGGCGAATCCCAAGGCTTGGGCAGCGATACGGAGGCCGTGAAGGGCAGCCTCGTATTCAGCGGCATTGTTAGGCCCAGGGAAGTGGATCCTGAGGACATATCTGGAGCGTATCCCCGGAGGCGATATGATGTAGACGCCGGCCCGGCCCATCGATGTTGAGTGAGCCATCGAAATACATCGTCGGCTCTCGGCTGGTGTCTTCGAGGAGTCTCGGATCCGTCCACTCGCGAGACAAAATCCGCCAACGCTTGCGACTTGATGGTACTCCTATTCTTGTATTCAATGGTGAGCGGTGAGCTCGATCGCCCACTTGCATATACGACCCTTGGCATCCTTATTCCGCGGGACGTCGCCCAATGGGTAGTCCGACACCGCGGTGATCGGGTGAAGGTCGAAATAGTGGCGCGGCTTGCGGGGCGTGATGAATCCCGTAGAGCAATATATGTAGGTACCTTTGTTTGGAGTCATTTAGTACCTCGCTAATGAAGTAGACCGGCCCGGGGGCGGGGTACACATGCCCTTCCTCCGCTCAACGACCAAGGCGGTACTAACAACCCGTTGGTCGTAGCGATGTAAACGATATCGTTTCCGCGTCGTTCGGGGCCAACAACCGGAGGTGTGATGAGAAACTTCTTGAAGCCGTTGAAGGCCTCTTGAGCCTCGTTGGTCCACTGAAAAGCTTCCCACACGAAGGAGTTTGAAGAACGGCAATCCCTTTTCGTCGAGCCGTGCAGCGAAAGCGGCTAAAGTGCGCCATGCATCCAAATAATTTACGGACATCCTTAACATTTTGGGGCGGTTTCATCCGCATGATGGCGCTGATTTTCTCGGGTTTGGCTCAATGCCATGCACGCTAACAATGTTGTCGAGCAAGTTACGGGAGGGCGCCAAAAACACACTTTCCGGGTTAAGTTTCCACGGTACTCGTTCGGCAGGCGAACACGCGCGTGCAAGGTCGTCGACCGGGGAAAAGGCGCTCTGGGTCTTCACCACGACATCGTCGGCGTAAGCTGGCGGTCGGGATAAGGTTCCCTAAGCGGGCTGTATAGCCCGCCGGTAGGTGGCTCCGGCGTTCTTGAGCCCAAACGAAATGGTAGTGTAGCATGGCGCCAAACGGAGTGATGAAGGAAGTCTTCTCACGGTCTTGACCAGCGAGGGCAATCGATGATAGCGGTAGCAATCGAGGAAGCTAAGTAGCTCGCGGCACTGCGGTGGAGTCGACAACTGGCGGCGGGAGACCGAAGGGTCTTTAGGGCAAGCCCTATTGAGATCGGTATAATCAACACACATCCTCCATTCATTATTCTTCTTTCTTACAAGAACGGGTTAGCTACCCGGTCGGGATGATATACTTCGCGAATAAAGCCGGCGGCTAACAATCTAGTTATACCTTTAATAGCGGTGACCTTTCTTTATTAAAGCGGCGTATTTTTCGAGCGCACGGCTTGGCCGTTGGCATGACACGTGGCGGTGCTCGAACCGGCTCAGAGGTACTCCGGGCATATCGGCGGGTTACCACGTGAAAATGCTCACGTTCTCCCTAAGGAACGGACGGCGTCTTCCTATTTGGGGTCAAGGTTGAAGCCTATCTTGGTCGTCTTGGTCACATCGCCCTCCACCGGTTGGATGTCTTTGGTGTCCGGCGGCTTGGTGGTCTTCTTCGTCCGCTCCTCCTCGGGTATCTCGAGGTCGAGGGGTTCAGCTTCTTCGCGTTCTTGATGACCTCCTCTGCCGTATCGGCGAAGGATGAACTCCCGCTTGTCGAGGCCCTCCTTCTCGCCGGACATAAGCCATGTGTACATTGGCCCCGCATGTGACGACTCCCTTCTCCGGTGGGGATCTTGAGGGATGAGGTAGCCGTAGTCTTGGGGACCGCCATGAGCCCTGGTTAGCCCGGTCGCCCGATGATGGCGTGGTACGATGAATCGAAGTCGCGACAACGAAATTCATGTCTTGGATGCGATGATGCTTGGGCGCGAATGCACGTGTAGCGTAACCTGCCCAAGAGAATCGATGACTCTCGGCGGGATCCCGAAGCGGGTGGGTCGTATGGCTTGAGGTCGTCCTTCATGATGTCGAGCCTTCATCGAGTTCGAAAGCGGCATGTTCGGGGCGCTCCCTCCGTCGATGAGGACCTTCTCGAGCGCAGGCGCGCCGATCACGGGTCGAGGGCGAGTGGGAATGCCCGGTGCGGGTTGTTGCACCAACCGGTCGTCCACGGTGAAGGTTATGACCCGCTCGGAGAAGGTAGGCCATATCGGGTCCGTGACCCCTCGCTGAAGTCTTTGGCCCGGTCAGGACATTACGGGGGGCGGAGATCTTGCGATCCGCCCCACCCGCAGCCGTAGTGTCCGCCCATGATCATGTGAATGACGCCGTCTTCGGCGCGATGGCGTGCGTGGGATCGGCGTCCTCGTGCGGGTCTTCTTCACGGTTGTTGCGGACAACCTTTGGTGCCTCCTCCGGCTGCTCGTCGGTGATCTTGAGCTTCTTGCGCTCGCTTTCATACTCGGCGTTAAAGTGCCGACATTACGCGAGACTATGATTCAAGTCAGTGTCGGGGACACTTGCCGTGTAGGAGCTTCTTGATCGGGTCTTGCCCGGTTGAGCGCTTTCTTCTTACGGCCAGCCTTGACATTGTTGACGCCACCTCCCGGCGGTTCCAATCATGACGGCGCTCGTGATGTTGCCCGCGACCCTCTTCCGGCGACTCACGTCGCGGGAGTCGTCGAGCGGCGGTTATCGTGGCCTTCGTCGCGTCGCTTATCGTCGCGGGGGGCATCGCGGCGGGGGAATACTCTCGATGGGTAGAATAGCGTAATCTTTATGGAAGACGTACTCGGCCTCATCTTGCCGTGAAACTCTGCGCCACATCCAGCGGTTTGGACATGGTTGTGATTTTGGATCGTGGAGCTTCTTCCGCGGCTCTTGGGCTGCGGCGTTACCATTGGAGACAAGGCCCTTGGTGAATGCGCCGGCACTCCTCGTCGGTGATATCCGAGATTGTCGCACACCTCGGAGATCGGCGGATGTACTCCGGGTGGCTCGTTGCGTCCCGAGCGCAACCTCTCCAGTCGTACTTTGTACCCGATTGTTTACACGTGGACTTGTAGGTGCTGATGAAGATATCCTTGACGTCTTGCCACGTGCGTAGTCTTCCTTCCGGGAGGGCCAGGAGCCAGCGATTGGCCACTGGTCGAGGCTAATCGGGAAGTAGTTCGCCATAACATCCTCCCGCCTCCGGCCGATCGATTGCGATCTCGTGAAATCATGACCCGGGCCTCGGGATCTTGGTCGCGGAGTACTTCGAGAGGCGTTAGTGCCTTTGAAGCCCGGAGGCCATCGGACTCGGCGGAGATCCGGGTGGTAGGGACGGATCGTAGTGATCGTGAGGTTCCTAGTTGGGTTCCCGTACAACATGTTGTACTCTTCACGTCGTTGGATCTCGGCGTCTTCGCGAGCCTGCTGGCTGGCGGTGATGCGGTAGCGGGCATCTCGGGCAATCTCGATCTTGCTACGGAGGTCGGGGACAGTTTCGATCTGGCTGGGACGCCGGGGTGGTTGTCCACCGCGCCACCGGCCGGAACGCATGAAGCGCCCCCTGCTCCGCTTGCGACCGTCTTGGCACGCATTTTGCCCCGTCGGCTATGCTGCACCGGGCGCGCCGCCGTCACGTCGGCGGATTGGTTTGCCCCCTTGGCATGGAGGACGCCTCTTCTTCGCCTTGGGTGTTGCGACTCCTCGGCGATGGCGCCGGCGGGATGGCCGGCGTGTGGGGCGCGAGATGAACCGGGCGGGTTGGCTGGGCGTGGAGTAGCGTGACGGCGTATCCGCGGACCTCGTCGATAGTGACATTCTCCCCGCGGCGGGAGGGTCGCGGCGCGGCAATGTTCTGTTCCGCATCTTGTGGACCGGAATACCGGCCACACTATCGAGCGAGCACAGATTCGGGCGGTCGGGCGGCCGCGGCCGATGTCCCCGGGCGAGCCCGGCGGCCGCATCTGCTCCGCTGTCGGCGGCGTGCACGATCGGCGTTGCGCTCTTCAGGAACGCAGCTGCTCTTGGTTTTCCCCCTCAAGGGGTGCCGGTCGTTCTTGGCGAAGACCCCTGCGCCACAGGTCTCCCGGGAGGCGGTACCTGGTCGAGCAATGAGGGAGTCGTGGCCGATCTCGGCTCCATCGGGTCTGGAGGATGGTAGTAGTGGCATCGGACCCGAAGTCGGGGAGGCGGTACAGCCGATCACGGGGCTCGGTGCTTTCCTCCTCCCCTCGGCGCCCTCTAGGATCGGAGAGAGCTTAGCCATGCGGATATGGTCGTGCGTTGTCGGCGAGGCGCCTTTGTGGTATGTCGGTGCATCGATGAAGTCGTAGGGTCGGGCGGTCCCCTCCCGACCAGTCCCAGAGCCCGAGCGCTGGCCACCGCGGATGATGAAAGTGGACAACCCGGCCCTCGGGGTTGAAGTGGCGATCGGACCACGGCGAGGGAAGATGGCCCTCGACGGATCTGTTTCTCCGGAGGAGCATCGGGCGGCCCGTGTCGTGGTGATGTTGTTCCTGTTGGTAGAAAGCGGCGTGGCGAATCGACCAAAGGAGAAGACTCACTCATACCGATCTTGAACTTGCGAAGTCGCCGAGTAGATTGTCGGCGTCGTGGGCGAAGTGCCGCATGCGGCACGAACCGGGTGGGTGAGCCTGATTGGGAGTCGGCGGCTCCGGCTCGAGTTAGGGGAGTCGGCGCGGTGCTTTAAGCCGCATGCGGATCCCTCTGGATGGATCTGGCCGCGTGAGGTCGTTGACGCGCCGAGCATGGCGCCGTTATTCAGACGGCGTCAGGTGGATGTCCTCCATCGGGTCGACCGCCATGGAGTCGGGGAAGATCACCATCTTGTTAGCCATGGCGTCTTCGTGCACACCCCCTGCAGCGCGCCAACTATCGTCGGTTTTATCGGCGATAGTCTAGCGGTATGCCCGGCTAGTAGATTGAGCGGTTAGGGATGCGCGAGGCGGCTAGCGAGACGTTAGCGAGCGGCGAAGGACAAAACACATGGGTTTTACCCGGGTTCGACCGCCTTGATGGCGTAAAACCTCGTCTGCTTAGTTTGTATTGATTGATTGAGAATATCATGTCCCTCGGGGGGATCCCTGCTCACCTTATATAGTCCTGGAGCGGGGGTTACGGTCGGATCGGTCCGACAAGAACTATCCTCGGTTACAATAGGAAAGTATCTGCAAGATTACGATTGAGCTATACTAGGAAACTATCTTGGCGACCAAGTTTAGGCGTGATCTCGATAATTGCGGTCTTCTAGCGCCAGGGCTTCAGTCGCCGTCTGGGCCGGCCCGAGAGGCCTAACCCGAAGTGACCCGTGAGGGGATAGGGGTTTATCCACCCACAACCCTAACTTCCTATGTACCGTTCATGCTGTTCCCCTTCTTGTTTTTGATGCGTAGGTCGACCACGTAGATTTTCAATGGAATTCCAAGATTTCACTCTAAACAAGTGCTACTTTGAGGCCTATGACAAGTGATTCTTAGAAAAAATCTCCAATGGTCCACTTCTTCAAATTTAGGTTCTCTAGGGTGAGGCATTTGATTCCACAACCGCGAAAAAGTCTAGCTCGATTCTATAGCGGATTGGAAACTTCTCTTTGTTTGAGTTCACGCTGAAATCAGCACCCGGAGTCCCTAGTGTCACATCCGAGAAATATATATTAGCGGTTGGGGGAATGCAATGTAATTGATCCTACCATCATCTAACCTATCCACCCTAACTTCCTATGTACCTTTCGTGCCGTTCCCTTTGTTATTTTCGGTGCGTAGGTCGACACAAAGATTTTCGATGGAATTCCAAGATTTCGCCTAAACAAGTGCTACTTTGAGGCCAATGACAAGTGATTCTTAGAAAAACTCTCTAATGGTCCACTTCTTTAAATTTAGGTTCTCTGGGGTGAGGCATTTGATTCCACAACCGTGAAAAAAAGTCTGCTCGATTCTATAGCCGGATTGGAATCTTCTCTTTGTTTTTGAGTTCACGCTGAAATCAGCACCCGGCCGATCGAGTGTCACATCCGAAAATATATATTAGCGGTTGGGAAACGCATTGTAATTGACCTTACCAAAATCTAACCTATCCACCTAACTTCCTATGCACCTTTCGTGCCGTTCCCTTTGTTATTTCGATGCGTGGGTCGACCACGTAGATTTTCGATGGAATTCCAAGATTTTAAGCCCTAAACAAGTGCTACTTTGAGGCCAATGACAAGTGATTCTTAGAAAAACTCTCTAATGGTCCACTTCTTTAAATTTAGGTTCTGGGGTGAGGCATTTGATTCCACAACCCGAAAAAGTCTAGCTCGATTCTATAGCCGGATTGGAATCTTCTCTTTGTTTTGAGTTCACGCTGAAATCAGCACCCGGCGTCCCTAGTGTCACATCGAGGAAATATATATTAGCGGTTGGGGGAACGCATTGTAATTGACCTTACCAAAATCTAACCTATCCACCTAACTTCCTATGCACCTTTCGTGTCGTTCCCTTTGTTATTTCATTTCGTAGGTCGACACGGAGATTTTTTCGATGGAATTCCAAGATTTAAGCCTAAACAAGTGCTACTTTGAGGCCAATGACAAGTGATTCTTAGAAAAACTCTCTAATAGTCCACTTCTTCAAATTCAGGTTCTCTAGGGTGAGGCATTTGATTCCAAAAAGGCGAAAAAGTCTAGCTTGATTCTATAGACGGATTGGAAACTTCTCTTTGTTTTGAGTTCGCTGAAATCAGCGCCGGTGATCCTAATATCACATCTGAAACATATATTAACGGTTGGGGGAACACAATGTAATTGATCCTACCAACATCTAACCTATCCACCCTAACTTCCTATGTACCTTTCATGTCGTTCCCCTTCTCCAACAACAACTCCGTAGCTGAAGAGCTATGCAAGTAGCTGCATAGGAACAAAGTCATGACCATGTCCAAGCAAGCGGATGTGGCCCGAAGTTCGCCGAGGGCACGGGGCCGAGTACATCTTTAGGAAGGACTACAACTACTCCGCTCGGCGGGATAAGTCCCAGACGTGATGCTCCCGCGACGACGGGAGGAAACGGCGCGTTCACGATAGGCGCCGCCACGGCGACTCCGTGACAATCGCGGGACGAGGAAGCGGCGGCTTTTGCGAGCACCGCCGTGACCGCAATCGGCGTGGGGCGGCATCAACAACGTCAAGGCCGGAGGAAAGAAGAAGGCCCTCAACTGGCAGGACTCGATCAAGAAACTACTCAGCGGCAAGTGCCTCCGGCATCTAGACATGAGCCATAGCCTGCCGATCTTGGCACTTCAACGCGAGTGCGAGAGCGAGCGGAAGAAGCTCAAGCTCGATGAAGAAAGCCGGAGGGAGGTACCAAAGGCCCCACAGCGCCCGGCCGGACAACGATCGGGGGCGACGGCGTGAACCCCAAGCACCACTATCGGGCGAGAGGGGGCGTCATCCACATGATCATGAGCGGCCACTATGGGTACGTGAAGTCGGGTAGGAGCGCAAGATCTCCGCGGCGCAACGTCCCTACCGTAAGGACTTCAGCGCGGCGTCACCGACCCCATATGGCACGAGTTCTCTGAGCGGGTCATCACCTTCACTCCACGACGACTAGTGGTGCAACAAATCGTCGCGCCGGGCGTTTCCACTCGTCTGGACCCGGTCACGGGTGTCTATGGTTTGAGAAGGTCCTCACCGATGGGGCGGTGCCCTCAACATCTTGTTCGGAACTTCGTCTGCAGGCTCTAGACATCACGAAAAGCCGACCTCAAGCCATCACGACCACCCCTACGGGGTATTACGCCTAGAGATCATCCACTCCCCTCGGGCGGGTCACTCTTCATGTGCGATCGGCACTCCCAAGCATCATCGCATCCAGTACATGAACTTTGTCATCGCCGACTTTGATTCATCGTACCACTCCATTATTGGGCAGCCCGGATTGACCAGGCTCATGGCGATCCCGCACTACGGCTACCACATCCTCAAGATCCCAACGGAGGGGGGGGTCTCACTTGCAGGGCCAATGTACACATGGCGTTCATCTGCGAGAAGGAAGGGGGCTCGACAAGCGGGAGTTCATCTTCCGGTCGATCCGCCCGGGGAGGAGGTTATAAAGGAGGCCAAGAAGATGAATCCCTCGGACCACGAAATACAGGAGGAGCGAGCGAAGAAGACCACCAAGCCCTTGGACACTAAAGATGTCTAGGCGGTGGAAGGCAACGACCAAGACCACTAAGATCGGCACAAACCTTGACCCGAAATAGGAAGATGCGCTCGTCCGGTTTCCGAGAAAAAAACATGAGTATTTTTGCGTGGAAATCTGCGGACATGCCGGCGTACCTCGGGGCCGGATCGAGCACCACCTAAGAGTCAAGCCGACGGCCAAGCCGTGCAAACATAAGCTGTGTCGCTTCAATAAAGAAAAGTTAGTTGCTATTAAAGCAAAGTTAACTAGGCTATTAGCTGCTGGTTTTATTCGAGAAGTGTATCATCCGGACTGGTTAGCTGACCCGGTCCTTGTAAAAAAGAAGAATAAAGAACGGAGGATGTGCGTTGATTATACTAATCTCAATAGGGCTTGCCCTAAAGACCCCTTCGGTCTCCCGCGCATCGACCAGGTTGTGGACTCCACCGCAGGATTCGCGAGCTCCTTTAGCTTCGATCGCTACTCGGGCTATCATCAAATTGCCCTCGCGGTCGGCGACCGGGGAGAAGACATGCTTCATCACTCTGTTTGGCGCCCTCTGCTACAATATCATGTCGTTCGGCTTGAAGAACACCGGAGCCACCTACCAGAGGGCTATACAAGGCTGCTTGGGGGACCTTATCCCCGACCTCGCTCAGGCGTATGTCGACGATGTTGTGGTAAAGACCCAAAGCGCCTCCTCTCTGGTGGACGACCTCACTAGGGTGTTCAGAAAGCTTAACGAGTACCAGTGGAAGCTCAACCTAGGAAAGTGCATCTTCATCTTCGGCATCCGTTCCGGCAACTTGCTCGGCAACATCGTTAGCAGGTGTGGCATCGAGCCCAATCCGGAGAAGCTCAATGCCATCATGCGGATGAAACTGCCCCAAAACGTCAAGGATGTCTAGAAGCTCACTGGATGCATGGCGGCCTTAAGTTGCTTCATTGCAAGACTTGGCGAGAAGGGTCTTCCATTCTTCAAACTCCTCCGAGCAGGAGAAGCTTTCAGGTGGACCAATGAGGCTCAAGAGGCCATCGACAGCTTCAAGAAGTTCCTCACCACACCACCGGTTCTCGTGGCGCCGAACGACGACGAGGAGATACTTCTCTACATCGCAGCAACCAACCGGGTGGTTAGCACCGCCCAAGTTGTCGAGTGTGCGGAAGAAGGGCACACGTACCCCGTCCGGCCCAAATGGTCTACTTCGTCAACGAGGTACTTAACGAATCCAAAACTCGGTGCCTCCATATTTAAAAATTGTTCTACGGTATTCTTATCACGTCGCACATGCTGCATCATTACTTCGACCATCACACGGTCACGGTGGTCTCCGACTATCCATTGGGTGATGTCTTGCATAACAAGGACGCTAACGGCCGCATCTGCAAGTGGGCAATCGAGATCAGCCTATTCAATATCGAATACAAGAACAGGACGACGATCAAATCACAGGCCTTGGCGGACTTCATCTGTGAATGGACAGATCTGGAGACTCCCCTCGAAGATACCAGCCGGGAGCGCTGGACCATGTACATCGACGGCTCGCTCAACATCGATGGGCCAGGCGCAGGCATTTACATCATATCCCCCTCCGGGGAGAAGCTCCAATATGTCTTACAACTCCACTTCCCGGCGCCCAACAATGTCGCTGAGTATGAGGCCGCCTTACACGGCCTCCGCATTGCCATCCAGCTCGGCATCATAAGACTTCAGGTGTTCAGGGACTCGGCTCTAGTGATCAAGCAGGTCAACAAAGACTAGGATTGCAAAAATGAAAAGATGGATGCTTATGTGGCAGCAATCAGAAAACTAGAAGGCAAGTTCTACGGGCTCAGCTTCGAACATATGGTTCGAGACTACAACCAAAGCCGCCGATGAACTTTCGAAGCTTGGCTCTTCTCGGCTAAGGTGTCGGTGGCGTTTTCATTGAAGATCTCTAGAAACCAACAATACATGAACCGGGAGCCGGGGCCCCACTTTCTCGAGACAGCCAGCCATATCGTCGCCACACTATCCCGACAGTTGAAGAAGATTGGATAGTCCCAATCATAAAATACCCGACCGAGGCTCTCGTCCCCGAGGACAAAACTGAATAGGAGCACCTCATTCGAAAGTAAGAATTATGTGCTGGTTGATGGTTTTCCTCGTGCGGAAGAATGTCGGTGACCGTGCTGCTGCGAGAATGTGTATCAGGAAGACGGCATCAAGCTACTCGATGAGATACACTGCGGCAATTATGTGGCAATCATGCGGCATCCACTCTAGTCGGTAAGGCATTCAGGGCCGGCTTTTATTGGCCAACGCCGCCGCCGTCTGTAACAACTTGTGCGTCATTGTGCGGGTGTCGGTTCTTCGCCAAGCGGACCCATGTCACGGCACACACGAGCTCCGGACAATACGCAGCATGGCCCTTCGTCTTTGGGGACTCGACGCCATCGGGCCGTTCAAAGTAGCACCGGGTGGCTTCAAATGGATATTCGTCATAGTCGACAAATTCTCCAAGTTGATCGAATACCTTCCGCTAGTAGATGCCAATTCCTACAAAGCGGTCGACATGATCAATGACATTATCCACCGCTTCGGTATCCCAAATTCTATCATTACAGACCTTGGTAGCACCTTTATGGGCAGTCACTTCTGGGATTTCTGCGAAGATAAAGGTATCAGAGTCAAATATGTGTGCGTAGCCCACCCCGGGCGAATCCGCAAGCGAGCGGGCAAATGGCATGATCCTCGATGCCTTAAAGAAGCGTCTTTTCGACCCGGGACGGCAAGTATCTAGGGACGGTGGCTGGAGGAACTGCTGCGGTGATCTGGGGGATCGTGGACCCAACCCGGCCGCGGCACGAGGCGCATCTCCATACTTCATGGTGTTTGGGTCCGAGGCGGTTATTATGCCCAGACATCGCCTTCGATCTCCTCGCGTTGAGAATTATAACGAAGAAGCGTCCAATGCCGCTCGGGAAGACAACATTGTTGCACTTTCGAAGAACACCGCCTCGACTCTTGCACACGGAATGCTAAGTACCTCGGGGCGTTCGCCGCTATTACAACCGCAATGTACGCGATCGAGCCTTTGCGGTTGGTGTTGGACGCTTCTTAACGTCGCAAAAGAATCCATAGCGTACATAATTGTCATTGTAGCTTTCACCCGGAAATATTCGGGGTATCGTATTTTCCACGAGGGGAACGGATGTACTCTCTCTAACTAGTTCGCCCAAGGACACACAAGGCCATAGATGGGGGCGATTATTGAGAAGGATTCGTACAACTTTAGGGTCTATGGTTAGCCGGTCTCGAGCTACTTGTTTACTTCGGGACCCGCCCACGCCCAAAGGGCGGTGTCCTAGGCAATTGCACCGGCGCCACACCCGGACGTGGGGGATTACGGAGAGGACGGACAAGGCTGTCATGGCCCGGCCGCCTACCCCCTCAACCGTGGGATGCGCCACAAAAGATAGGCAACCTCTAGTCAAACACCACGTTTGCAATGTTGATTGCTACTCTAGTGTGATATCAAGGCTTACCCGTCCCCTACTCCTTCTACTAGAGCACCGCCAAAGATGACTAGCTATCAATCCCGCAAACAAGTAGATAAATCTTGGATAAACAAAAGACAATAAAGATTATCGGAACCGTGGAGACTTACATAGCCAAGATCCCGTGAAGGAGCTAAGCACTAATCCACCGAGTACAAGTCCTGGGAGTCGCCGACAAGTCCGGCACTTCCCGCTCCGGCCCTCACATCTCTCCTCCGCCGATCTCTCTACTACGAATGAGGGCCTAAGCCCATTGGAGTGAAGGAGTGGAGTAGAGGGGAGAGCTCTCTTAGAGGAGAGGGAGAGATTCTTGCCCTTGGAATTGGTGTGTGTTACAAGTGAGGGAGTGCCCATCTATTTATAGGACCTTCACCATGGGAGCCTATCTTGGCTAAGCCATTTGGTACTAATCCCGCATCGTCTTACGGGCAAGCAAACACCGCCACCGGACTTTTCGGGTCGAAATGGGCCGCCCGGGACGAAGATGGGCTGTTTTGGCCTCCGGCGAGGGTGCGGGCGCACCCTAAGGTGCGGGCGCACCAAGATTTTCTCCGTTTGGGCTGAAACTTTGCATGAGCACGTGGGCCTCGGAGTTAGCTTCATTTCAGTATTCGTTCGCTGAAATCCGATTTCGTATGAGAAAGTTATGCCCAAAACATTGAACCCATGTCCTGCGGCCCGTTTATCATTTCATGTTGGATTCGGGCCTTGACCTCTTGGGCTTGTGTTTGGATATTGATATTTTTTGGGATTTTCTCCTCTCTTCTCCTTGCTTTGCTTATGTCCATTTAGGGCCTTGTTATCTTTTATATGTTTTCCTTTGCTTTTGGCCCAAAATGTATATGTTCCCAACATTGCCCTGCAAAACAAGTGAGGTACCAAAACTTGTGGAAATGGTTAGCTCAAAACCCTATTGCTATGATGATTTGGTAGATTTATACTAATGTTGACGGTATAAAATATGTAGTTAAATCAATCAGCAGTTGGCGACCTTGTCCTTCATCGGAGACGGAAGAGTGTTCACAAGCTTGGGCTCACATTGGGAGGGCCCCTTCAAAGTCAAAGAGGTCACTCGACCAGGAGCTTATCGCCTGACCACTACGGAGGACGTCGATATCCCCAACTCCTGGAATATCGAGCATCTGCGACGCTTTTACCCATAAACCGGGGACTCTGTAAGCCAGCTTGTGTTACTTTCCTACGTCTGTTGTCACAAATTTAATAAAGTTTTTGAGCAAGTTGATCTGGCTAAATTCTCCTCGCACACTAACTTTACTTCGAGTTTTTTCAATGCCACAACTTTGCTCTATGTCACTGGAGTCGTCCCTGTACTTGGCTGTTCTCACAGTATGCGCAACTAGTGTACTCCCCGCATAGACTGGCAGGCAGGAGACTCTTTGGTGTACTTGAAAAGCCCAATAGCTTGCCTGAGCCTCATGCCTCCTTGCTATGGATATACCGGCACACCAAGGCTAGGACCGGCGTCCGCCAATGGTGACCCACCTGTCTACGCAATCGTACTTCAACTATTCACCGACCATAATCATATGCATGCTGAAACGATTATAACTTGAATAAAAAACAAAGCAAAAATGTTCATGCCACCCACATCCGGGCGTGGCTCGGCGAACCAAATAAAAGTGTTTTTACTGTTTTTTCACTTCCTATCTGCTACGGCAAAATCAAAGTATTACGCCTGGGGCCACCTCACCAAGACTTAACCATCAGCGGTTCAGAGGAGAGGATTCATCTCATCCGCCAGGAGCATCGCCGTGCCATCCACCTCACGGCGCAGGTCGTCGACGGCAGCCTTCGAGGTCCCACGTGCGTAGCCGGAGCGGACGCGCTCCTGCTCCGCGAAGGGATAGTGCAAGCACACCACGACAAGGGGTGTGACGGTGTTGACATCTCTAACACGATCCATATCTAGGACGGCGCTAGAAATGTATAAATGGTATCTATCTAATAAGTTAGCTTGGATGTGGAGTTAATCTCACATTCCAATAAAAGTCGATTGGGGAGTTAATAAAGTTAGACGGAATTAGTTATGGTGTATGACTTCGTAACATTATCGATGGTGGAGTTAATCTCACCACGATAGGCACAAAAAGTCGTACCACACATTCTAGCATTGCCTACGAAACTGTCCCGTCACCCTAGCTCACAACGCTAAAGAAATGCGTGAACGGATATTCTTTATATGACACTTGAAACTCTTGCAATAATAATATATATTGGTATCCGCAGCGCACGGATAGAATTACCCAATTGTAGCACTTCACCAGGAGTCTATCCGTATCGTATTTATATTCTACCGAAAAGGAGAGGGGTAGGTTGATGATTTAATATTGATTCACTTGCAAAGGTGTAATGTAGAGTAAACCATATGCATCATACTAAACTCAAACTAGGTAAGTCACAAGGTAAAGATAAATAATGATAAATAATAATAATGATAATAATAATAACATTCCAAGTCAAAGATAATGGTATGCCACTAGTTGGTCTCATAACAAAATAATATCATGGTATAGGTAGAATAGGATGGAATATTCCTAGGTTACTCCTAAATACATGCCAATGCATACTACAATTAGTGCAATACATCTAGTCATCATCGTATGAAAGCATTATATCTACACATAGTGAATATTACTAAGGAAGATTAGGAACAAAACCAACCTACCATAGTAACAAAGTTCAACTAGCCCTATATTCGGGTGGACTCCAAAGGACTCAATGGGAGTATCACATCCACGATCTACCACACTTCCTGTAATATAGGGTGATGTCGCAGTAAACGTTGTATAAACACCACGTTTACACATTGTCGACCACCCACATAGTGACCATCTATATGAGCGCTATACGACTCCATGCTTGAATATAAAGACAAAACTTACTAAACTAAATATATAATCATAATAAGCATGGAAACATATAAATAAGAATATAATCATTAAATAGAATAAAGTCATAGCAATTGTATTCTAACTAAATACTTACAATGTTGAATACAAGAGAGAAGCCACGAAGCTCTTGCTCCCGCTACTTCTTGATGATCGGAATTCAAGACAATACTTGACTTCCTCTAGAACTAGCCTAGATAGCTATTGCTCGCGGTTATGGTGGAACTAGGGCTTAGGGTCTTGACTTGGAGTAGGATGACTTCGAATGAATGAGAATGAATTAGGTTTCACCCGGGGGTCGAGGGTCTTGTTATATAGCCCCCTGAGGATGCACGGCCCTTGGATCAAACCGACCTTGATGGATGGACTAGATTGCTCCTCATAGGCGGTGCTGAACCGACCTTGAATGGGAGGCGACGGGGGCCCCACCGGTGGCGGCGCGCTAGCTGGCTACGTGGGCCCCACCTTCCTTAAGGTGCTCTCCGGTCTCTTCCGGAATGTTCTAGTGTAGGTTCCACGTTGAGTTACATCACGGATACGTCTTTATGTCGTAGGGCTTGCAAACTCTTGGGTATTTTTGTTTAATCCCTCAAAAATATATAAATCACCAAAACTAGTGGAATCATGTTAGTCAAGCCCCTATACTATGTTAATATTCATTTTAAGCCCTTTATTTTCGTTTTAAAAACCTCTATATTTTATACTATAAGGTATACCAACAAGCTCCCCCAAGCTTACCTCTTGCTAGTCCCTAGCAAGACCATGTTGTTGGATCAGAGTTGCTTCAACGCTTTCACACCTCAAAAAGTACACATGCTTTCAAACAAAATTTCATCTCCCTGATAAACTATTTCAACCTTCAACTTACCCATATTACCTTTAATCATGGAGCTTGTAGCTTTTTCTTGTGATCTTGGGCAATTGAAAGATAGAACAATCAAGTCAAGCACTAGGTCTCAAACTCTTGTTCAACCATCATTCCTGAGTTTTTAATGATTTTCGAAATAAAAACTCAAAGTTCCTTAGTATGACCCTTTCAAGTCTCTCATATGTGGTAAAATCGGTGGATCCTCACTAAGGCAATAAGGTTGTTTTGCCTTTCTCTCATAGTATGTGGTATTTTTGGACTAAGGCAAAGTAAGACACTATGCCTTCTTCTCTCTCACCATATATCTAAAGCTTATATCCGAGTTCATAGGTGGGGAGAAACTAAACCTACTTACTAAGCATATATTGTAAGTTCAAACAATGGATCCAAAGTCACGAGTCACACCGATGCATGTGCATGATGAATATGATGGTAGGTGTGAAATGAATGGAATAAATGTGATGACAAAAAAAGTCCAATTCTATTCTAGCTCTCTTGAAAAATCATCTCTTTTTTGAAAATTGAAAATACTTGAGAGAACCTGGGTTGCACTTTTTTCTTTTCTTTATTTTTCTTTTATGGAGAGGCGGGCATCTAAGTACCCATTGTTTTTCAATGACACTTGTCCATTTTTTTTTTTACTCTCCTTTATTCTCCTTTTCTTTTTTTAGGAGGTAGGCTCTACTTGCACCGTAGGACACTTGTCCATTTTTCATCTCCCTCTCTCTCTTTTTTAAGACAACCCAAGTCTCTTTTTGCAATAAACTTTTGAGAGATAAACTAGAGCTTTATAAGATTGTTGACCGGGTATGGAATATTTTTTGGTTGCTCTTCTCCCGTGGATAGGAGTGGAACATATTTGGCGGATGTATAATGGAAACGTATGGTGGATGCGCACTTCCAAGATAGAAGCAAAGATATATGAGTGGAGTCTAGTGGAATAGAATATATAGATGTGGTGGATGGATGGATGGAGTGTACATCAGCATGACAAGCTTCTAAGGGTCGACAAAGGTTGAACAAACTCAATGCAAAAACAAGCAGCCTATATATATATCAAAAAAGGTTTTCCTAATCTATGGAGCATGTATATATGGTCAAAGGTAGGAATTTCAACACTGTCATACAGAACTTATCATGTATATTTTATAATTTTCAAAAGATAAATCTCCGTAAATCTATGTCACTAGGGAGCAAGAGAAATAGCAGCTCAAAACTTTCATATATATCATATCCGGCCAATCACCTAGAATCTAGAGCAAGCATTTGCAATCCACAGATTTCAGGTTTAGGTAAATCTCAAGTCAAAGCAGTTTTACATTTAAGCTTGAGAGAAATTAAGCTTGAAAGCTAGGTACTTGAAAGACATTACAACGGAGCAACTATTCATCATCTCCTTTATTATTTAAGATTTTGGTTGAGCAAAAGCATAAAAGTGTACACTCTCTTGATCATTTATTTATATTGTAACAAAGACTCTTAAAGATAATAAAGACTCACTCTAAACAAACTAAAGCAAACTAAGCAAACCAAATATCTAGCTAATAATA